>JAGKTI010003674.1:42773-55627 GCA_018397915.1 Birgus latro
TTCAACCCTCTCACGCCTAACAATCTCCACCTGCTCTCCCCAACACACCGCACACATGAAATCAGCATTATCTCACAGTCTACCTCTAATACCACTACATCTCTTGTGCACCCATCTATCACAAACACTGCACAAGATGGACTTACTTCCCACACCCATGTGGCAAACTGCACATGGCCACTCTCCCTCTCCTCTGATTGTACTGCCACCAACCCTAGATATCATCACTTTTGTTTTATCTGCATTTACCCTTAAGCCCTTGTACCCCATACCATCTCTCCACTTCTTAAATCTTTCCTCAGCCTCCCCTTCATTCTCAGCAATCAACACCAAATCATCAGCATACAACATCTCCCATGGGAGTCCATCTCTGAAGTCACGTGAGAGACAGTACAGCTGTTACCAGCATTCTACTTAAAGACAATATTTCCAGTAAAACATTTACACCTCTTGCAATCCATACAGTTATTCTGAGGTTATGTCTTTGATAAATGCTTGTGAACTGACCAATATAAAAATTTATCATGAAAATACTGTACTACAGTAATAAAGCAAACCCTACCACATGCATTGGAAAAATATATATACTCATGTAACTACAAGTTGTGCAAAAATATTGAGTCTGAGATGGATGTGGAATCTGCTACCAACACTGTAGTTCCTAAGATTACCCTGCAGCCTATAATAATGCCACTGTCACTACTTTGATATGTACAGTTATTGTCACATGTGTGCCAAATGTTCACCTAGTTTGTCCACAATTATATCTTCTCATTCATGTCTCTCCTGGGGCAGGATTCACAAACACACTTCACCCCTTCAGCCCAAGAGTGCTACTTGCTTCATTACTGCTACCTCCAGACAATTTTCTTAAGCTATGAAGAGATCATTTATAGTGTCAGAATTAAAAATAGTCTCCATTAACCCCTCTGTAACCTTAAATCTCTCTCTAAGCTGAATGAAATGGTCTGAAGGTATCAACAACAAAACTCACTGCACAGAAAGGACTGAGATCAATTATTCCTTGTCACAACTGCAATATTAGATTCCTTGAAAGAACAAGGAAAAGAAAGTGCACTCTTTCCATGTCTCTCATTCTTCCTGGAAAAACAGAAACAATATTAGTTACAAGACAGTAAAAATTAATATACTTGGCTTTGGAGGAAGGAAAACGAAAGAGAACAAAATCTTCCCATTCCTACTCCTTCCTGCAAACACAAATAGTAGTTATGACAGAGAACTGACCAAAAAAACGTTTAAGAATCCCACCACTGATAGCAACATAACTATATCCTATTAGCAGTAAAAGAGACATTAGTGCTTTGAGCAATATGTGGCCTCACCAATCAGTACAACAGCTATGAGGCCACGTAATGTTCCATGTACAGTACATACATATACAGTATTTATATTATAAAAAGGTTATAGTAATAATAATAATACAGTAATAATCTATCTGTCTATTGCCAGATGCCTTAATCCCATAAGGGTTGGCCACAAACAAATCGCCTCCGTGTCGCCCTGTCCCCCGCCATTTCGTTGCCCTGCTCCCAGCTCACACCCTCTCCCTCTCAGATACCTCTCCACCCTATCCCTCCATCTCATCCTTGGCCTCCCCCTCCCTCTCCCCCCTTCCACCATACTCGCATACACTCTTCTCGTCAGTTTCTCACTTTCCATCCTCTCTGCATGCCCAAACCACCTTATTGTGTTTCTCCTAACACTTCCTATCACATCCACACCACAACGCTCCTTCACTTCCTCATTTGTCAGTCTGTCTCTCCATGTGACTCCACATGCTCCTCTCAAATAACTCATTCCCACTGCTCTCACTCTTGACTTCTGCCCCTCCGACAAGGTCCAAGCTTCACTTCCATAAGTTAGAGTTGGTATCACAATACTGTTATGTAGTAGTTTTTTTACTTCCATGCTCACTTCCCTGTTTCTTATAACTGCTTTCAAGGAACAGCAACCTTTCTTCCTTGTTGTACCCTTTCAAGCACTTCACCCTCTAAACTTCCATCATTACTCATCACACTACCCAAGTACTTAAATGCACTCACATTTTCCATTTCCTCCTCATCCAACCTCACTGTACATTCACTGACTCCACTTCTCTCACTTTACTCTTCCCTACATTCAACTTTAGATTCCGTTTCTTACATACTCTCCCAAACTCATCCACCAAGCCTTGGAGCTTCCCTTCATCTTCACTATTAACATAGTATCATTTGCAAACAGTACTGGTAGTTTCCAAACACTGCCCTCTCTCACTAGGGCCACTCCAACATCCACTGCCCTACCTTGTATCTGTTTTATAATCCCATCCATATACAGATTGAACAACCATGGAGACATGACACATCCTTGTTTCAATCCAACCTTCAAATAGAAAAATGCACTCAGTTCACCATCCACACACACTGTAGCCTTATCACCCTCATACATACTTTTCATGGCATTCAACAACTTCCCATCTACTCCATATACTCTTAATACTTTCCACAATCCTTGTTTATCCACACTATCATATGCTTTCTCCAAATCCATGAAGGCTGCATACAACTTCTTTCCCTTCCCTAGAAACTCTTCACTAAAGCTTTAAGAATGAATATCTGATGTACACAACCTCTTCCCTTCCTAAAACCTCCCTGTTCTTCTCCAACTAATTCCTCTATTACTTAACTCTGTCAATAAGCATCCTACCATATATTTTTCCTATTACACTAAGGCAAATGCCCCTTTGAGTACCACACACACTTCTTTTTCCCCTTTTCCTTTGTACAGGGGAATAATTATACCTGACTCCAATCCTCCAGAACTCTACCTTCCTCCCAGGCCAATCTGCACATCTTCCACATCCATTCTGTTACTATCTCTCCCCCATGCTTCAGTATTTCACCACACACTCCATCAATTCCTGGGGCTTTTCCCATTTTAATTTTCTTCATTGCTTCCACAACTTCCATCCTACTGATTTCTTCCTCTCTTCTCACCTCCCTCCCCATTCCCCAGCCATTTATACTTGCATTACTTTCATTCTCTATGTTCACCAATTCCTTAAAGTGTTCTCTCCATCTGCTCATTTTTTTCTCCCTTCTCCACCAGTAATTTACCATTTTTATCTTTCACTCCCCAACTGTCTTCTTTGGCACCCTGTCTAACTCTCTTTACCTCTTTCCAGAACATTTTCTTACATTCCCACCATAATAATAACAATCATACATATTCACATCATCTAGTCCTGTGTTTCCCCATGAGGAGCGTAGGAGCCTGGGGCTAGGCAAGTTGGTCCTGATATTTGAGATAAGAGTGACCAGCCTCACTCATCCCTGAGAGGCATTATGTGAGCAATAAACCCCAACCATCCCTTGGATATAAACCCACACAGGCTCAATCCAGTTGAAGTGCCTTCATTACCCAATAAACCACTAGGCATCATAGTTTGGTTGTATGGTTACCACCTGGTGTAGTAAATGGTTTCCTGGTGTACATGAAACCATTTGGCTTGTCACTCAGTGCAGTCACCCATATATAGAAGGAAGAGGAAAGAGAGAAAGAACGAAGGACATAAGAGGACAGAAGGGAGGAAAAGGCAGCTACCCGAGAGCAACATTAGATTGAGTGTGTGGATGGTACGCACCCCCAACTACCACTAATAATAATAATGAGGATGAGGATAATGCTTATACTACTACTAATGGGCAATTATGGCATTCCAATCGGACTGAGCCAGTGCAGGTTTATATCCAAAGGATGGTTGTGGTTTACTGCTCATATAATGCCATTTAGGGATGAGTGAGGCTGGTCACTCTCATCTTAAATGTCAGGACCAACTTGCCTAGCCCTGGATGATCCTCATGGGGCAACACTGGATGAGATGATGAATGAATGAAATGAATAATAATAACAATATTGATAATGATTAGAAAATGTCATAAGTCCTGACACTGAACACAGTGTGAACTTCAAAAAACACAGGATCAAATAGAAACCTCCACTCTGAAAGTCCCATAATTTTGCTCATTAAATATGGCTGTTGGAAAAAGACTGCTACAGTACGGTATTAAATGAGAGTTTCTGCATTAAATACATATTTAAATCAAGTATTCACCAATGATAACAATGATACTTAATCCTGAAGGTAGTGTGTTTGGTGCTTTTAAAAAAAAACTGTGTTTACCTGTGTTAAAATTACGAAGTTAAACAACAATGTAATTATATACAAAAATATGCAGCTGCTGGTAGATAAAGAAAATGTACTTCTACATTCAATGAATTATTTATGAAATATCAAGCACAAACCCCTATTTGAGTGTCCACTTATAAAAGAGTATATTAGAGACAGGTTATTTGTTAAACCCAAACCACACATTTGATGCAGACAGAACTCTCAGACACACTACAGAACAGACATCAGTTATGCTATGAATGGTATAGTATTTATACTGGCATATGGTGTGGAGGGGATTCACTTCCACTTAACTGGCTGCTTTCCCTAATGTTGCCACGGATGGTGCTTCCTCGTGTGCTGCAAGGCAGATAGTGGTGAAGTACATGGAGCTGCTGTTCACACCTTGCAACTGATGGTCATACAGTTCATGACTGACCTGTAGTAATGATTCTACAGAGGTGTGATTGGAAGTGACTGACAGCATTATTATTCAACAAAATATGAGGTAGTTGCTGTGAAGCATGCTTATAAATGTAGTGGTGAGAATGTGTGCTCAGTTTCATCTCACAGATGTGGTCCTGGTTTCTGACAAAGTCATGACCCATACTTTTGTGAATGACCACTTGAATAGCTCTGCAGGGGTGTCCAAGGTCCCTCTGCTTAAGCACAGTTGACAGGCAGCACAATCCGTATACCAGTGGCCCACAAGGCCTCCAGAGGAGAGGGGTAAGCCAAAGCTACCAGAGATCCTTCTTGTATGCTTGCACAAAGAGAATTGCATCCTCTAACATGCACTGGATAATCTGATATGGCCTGACAGGAACCAGTCAGGAACAATCATATCCACAGTACCATCATGAAGGCTGCCACCCAAGGAAATCCATATGTAGGAACATTCTGTGAGTGAAGGAATTAAAAGTTACATTATGGCATTTATGCAATGCAAGTTGCCAGATTTACAGGGCAAATGGAGGACATGACATGAAATATATCAAGTGTAACCCTCACCAATGTAGTCCCCAAAGGTATTAATGCAAGTGTGTGAAACTCTTTCCTCAGTTGTTTAAGCAGAAAGGAAAATACTGCATAAATCTGGGTGAACCCAACAGATATTTAGGAATAAGGTAGGAATAAGGAACTCTCCCAGTATATCTAAATGCAAAATCAAGGCACTTCTGCCAAATTTTCTCAGAACACTTTGACAGGAAGAACAAATAATAAAACTGTTATCTGCAATGTAATGTGGAATAAAAATAATGCAGGGATGAACATAAGAAAACAGCCAGCACTTAAGTAAACAGGCCACTGAAAAGAATTATCCTCTCTTATCTTGTATAAATATCCTAGGTAAGCCTAACTGCAATGAATATGAAGCAAATTATGCAATATCTCTGTTTCAACTGAGGCAAAGGTAACAGTTATGCATGTAAGTAGCTGTATAGCACTGTAGGTAGGTAGGTGTATCAAGATGAACTAAAATGCAAAAATCAGTTAGCATATAAGATAACTTAATGACACTAAAGCTAAGGACACAGGCTGGACAGTATCAGCTTATATGAGTTACCACTTACTGTAGTATTGTTGATTCAATCAGCTGAGGACATTTACCCACTCTCTGTTTCAGTACCATGCCTCAACAGCCAAGTAACTCAAACTGTCTGTTATTTAAGCCGACTCCTCAGCACCTTTCCTCAGGAACCTACCCCATGCACAGTTTTACCACTCCAGATGGTGCAGGAGACACATGCCATGAACATAAAGAGACCAAAGTTAAAAACGAAGGGAGAGGAGAAAAAGGGAGGAAAGCAGCCACCCTATCTATGAAACCCTTAGTTCATGTGTCAGGAATGGATGCTCAATCTGTTACATAGGCATACACACCAGTCATGGGTGCATCCCTCATAGGATTTCCCTTAAATGCCCCTGAAGTAGAAGGCAACAGTCATGTGGGATCCACTCTCGGTGGCGACAACAGGAATGTAGTTACAGACAGCTGTACGTTACAGGAAATAAAATATAAGAAAATACAAATTTAATTACTTTCCTAATTCACTGCGAGGCTCTATAGCCTGTTTGATCTGATCTGAGAAGAGACGAACTTTAGCTTTTGAAAGCTGACAGCTGATTGGTTCTCCAAGAGCATTCATTATCCACTATGCATTGGGTATAAAGTGTTTTTATTATATGGGTTTCAAGTGGTAGGTGGGGGTGCTCACCATCCACTCACTCAATGTAATGCTGCTCTCAGGTGCTTGCCCTTTCCTCTCTTCCTTCCTTCCTTCCTCCTTTGTCTTTCTTTCCTCTTCCTTCTGTCTATGGGTGACTCTACAATGAGTGACAGGCCAATTGGTTTCCTGTACACCAGGAAACCATTTACTATGCTGGGTGGCAATCATATAACCAAATTATGGCACCTGGTGGTTTAGTGGGTAATTAGGATGCTTCAGTCAGATTGAGCAGGTGCAGGTCTGTATCCAAGGGGTAGTTGGGGTTTATTGCTCAAGCAGTGCTACACAGCAATGAATGAGGCTAGTCACTCTCATCTTGAATGTCAGGACCAACTTGCCTAGCCCCAGGCTCCTATACTCCTCATGGGGCGACACAGGATTGGATGATGGATGGCTGGATAATTTTGAATATCTAGTTCCAACTTAAAACAGCAATGTGACAAGGTATAGGCTGCGGGATATTTACAAGTGACAGTGGCATACCTTCTTCACCCGTGTCTACCTGTTATATTTCATTGGAATTCCAATGTTTTACCGAGATATATTTTACAAACTATAGCAGTAATGACATAATTTACCACAATTTTCATGAACACTGGCGGGAGGGGGAATCAAGGTACTTGTAAATCTTTACTTGGACATGTTTTGATTTGCCCTGAGAATTCAAAATGTTACATGTATCTTGGCCATCTGATAAACTTAGTAAGGCCCCATTTCTAAATTTATGTATGCAAATAACTTTGTATAATATTTATTTGGGCAATCTTGTCAAACAGTTATTGAAACTCATATAAATCATCATCATCATCTGGACCTCCTTTCTCACCCTAGGGCAGGGTGAGGAACAGTAATGTCCAGACAGCCCAGGTTTGCCCAATCCAATGGGCCATGCTTCCAGTCACTCATCATTCAAGCCCCTAGAATCCTGGCTTTATCTGATACGCCAAAAACATTCACCACATTCTGTAGCTTCACAAAAATGTATCTGATAATTTAAAATGCGTTGTTAATAATGAATGCACTCGGACAACCAATCAGCTGTCACTTTCAAAAGCTTAAGGCTTGTTTCTATAATCCACCCAGAGTGCCCCACGACATGAAAAGGAGCTGACAGTGATACATCATATGCATTTCCACAGTAAACTACAGTAGGTGGAATTACCAAGAAAATAAGTACATATGCCATAAAAAAAAAAAGCTGAACATGAAAGTAACTGGGTGGTAAATAATCTGCAAATTCACTGTAGCGGCACAGAAGCTGCCTTGCACCCAGAGGTCCAGGTGAGGAGCTCCTGATGGGAGGGGAGCCATGTTCTTCCTCACAAGTAACTGTGTGGATCATAACGGAAACTGCTCAGTATAAGGAAAAATGATGGATGAAACAGTGACAGTGCACAAAGTACTACCCCAGTTCGGATTCAACTTAGCTAGTTATACAGTTTGTGGCCTTCAGTGCAACCCAGTGAAGTCAGGACGAGGTAAAGGTAAAGGTTGGATAGACATAACGAGGCACTTAGATGCAGTGACCATATCTGAAACCTGGGCCTCTGAGGTCTGACGGATTATTTACGCATTATCCTGGGATACAAGGCCATTACATAATCCAGGTTACTACAAATGCCTCCCCTGGGTGATACCCTATGTGCTCTTTATCAAACAACCCATAAAGGATGGACAGACACCTGAATCGAGTGAAGCCAGCAGCTCACATTACGATTCTGCCCTGACAATTTCAAGCTGGCAGCTTTGCAGTCAGCGATGCTAATTGCTTAGCCTAATTAAGCCACATACCCCAAGCATGAGGGTTTCTTTTTGTACAGCTAGTAGGGAACTAACAATGAAATGTCCAAACATCCTCATCCTCATTATTATTATTATTATTGGTGGTACGTGGGGGCACTCACCATCCACTCATTCGATGTAGTGCTACTCTCGGGTGACTGCCCTTTCCTCTCTTCTTTCCTTACTTCCTCTTCTGTCTTTCTTTCCTCTTCCTTCTGCCTTTGGGTGACTCTGCACTGAGTGATGAGCCAAATGGTTTCATGTACACCAGGAAACCATTTACTATGCTAGGTGGTAATCATGTACAGTAAAAGTCCAATCATTCAGCATCTATGGGCCCGGGCTGATGCCAAGAAATTGGATTTGCCAAATAATAAAAAAAACCTACCCACTCAGTACCTTATATGTATTGGTGAACACTGTCATCACCATTTAAGGTATTACAAATGTGTTTGGAGAGAGTACTGTATACTAGACAATGTATCAGTATCAGTGGTATCAGCCCATTTTTAGAGTATCAGTATTGGCTGATTTTTTGCCAATACTACCAATACTTAAAAGGAATTTAGTGCATAGCATATCACTCACTGGAAGTTATTTTGTTAAACAGAATTTGGATGATTTATAAGGATGAAAAATAAATTATTGGTAATATCCGATTACTTAGTATCATACAGTATTATTTATTTTTTTTTCATTTTACCCAAGTGTCCAAGTGACCTAGTTTAATGACAAACTTGAAAAAAAGAGTCACACGAGTATGGGCAATAACCTGATAGATTGGTCTCCAATGCACTGGTATCGGTATCGGTCCAATTTTTTTGGTTTCGGTATCGGCATCGGTCAAAATTTTTGATAATCAGTACATCTCTGCTGTATACTATATGATACTGCACAATACTGTAATCAAGTCATTACTATACCTGAATCTGAAATATATATAAATTAGTGAACATATAAAAGTGTAATGACACAATAGGCCTACAAGTCACAGATAAACACTTCCTGGATGGCCGAAATGATACGGAATATTACCTACCTGCTCAGTACATCATTTGTATTGGTGAACACTGTCATCACTTCTTATTACAAATGTGTTTGGAGTGAGTACTGTATATAGTACTCTCTCCAAACACAAAGTAAAATAGCCGGAAAAGTACATAAAATAAACTTGAGGAATATGAATTGGTAAGGTCTTTCAGATGAAAGTTAAACATACATTTAGCACTTATTCTTTTGTTCGTTTTTGTGTGTATGTGAAAGAGAGAGTATTGATGCAAACAGTAATGTATTCCATTAACCCCTTAACCCCTACACCGCGGGGTTGTCGGAGGTTTTCCGTGCCATTCCCGTGGGGATATTCGCGCTCCGACTGACTTTTTAAAAATATTTGCCAAAAATCAGTTATTAGTCCTAAAATATTATAATTACATATGCATATGGCACATACCTTCAGCTTTCTCCTGGGATGTTTATTTTAGCACTCGTCGACTACCGTACACGAACTTGTGGAGACTTCTGAAGTTGGGTAACTAAGTCTCCACTTTACACTTCCCGACATCCCCTAATCTGAACCACTGCCAGATATTATCACTACAAACACTATTCAATGATTTCCAAGTAGTTTGGAATCCATACTAAAAAAAAAAAAACACTGAAAGCAATGTAATATACGAGCACGTATAAGCCTTCCACTCCCGCTAATTCACCACTGGTGTTCTGTCATTTCTACTCATATACACACTCACACTTTATTATTTCTAGTACTTTATTACACTTGTATATATCTACAGTCCTTTACCACTTCCCACACGATGTTTAGTAGGGGTAGAGGTCACAGGGCCTTTTATAATAGGCACAAAAGTGGCAGAAATGGACAGGCGTCACTTCGCAGAGAAGGACGAGAGCAAACTGGCTGTATCTTGGTAGCAAAGAGTTGAAAATGTCAGCTGCTAATGTATATGCTAAGAAATAAGTCGTAGGAAATCTAGACAATACATATAAATTAGGTAGTTCCAGGTGAATATAAATATCACTCAGGCCTCTCCCTTCCTTTCTTATATACATTTATATTACGAGAGTAGCTCATACAGCTTATTTCACGGGAAAAAAAAGCAGGGGAAATTAACTAACGAGTGCAGGTTGGATGTTGCCAAGTGATAATTAGCCAATTCCAGGTGTACGGCACTATCAAATACCTTATTTTATATATATATATCTATATATATATATATATATGTATAGTAATCCCTCCATTATCCGGATGTCCAATAACCGGACATACTCACTAACCGGACATTCTGGGTTGCCCAATCCCCAAAATGCAAAAAAATCTGAAAAAAATCTATTAATTTTCGATTTTTGGGGACCGCGTCAGTTTGAATCTTCCGCGCGCACCGATCCCCTCTGTTTACACTCGTGATGCCACTATCGGTCGCCATTACCCACTCCCCTCCTCCCTCGTGAACAACTCCGAAAATGGCGGCCGAAGTGATTGCTTTTGTGGTGATACCCTACCTCCTACAGTGCTTGATACTGCTCTTCACCTTCTTCATCATGTGTGTGATGATGGCCCCACCTCCTGAGAAGAGGAAGAGAGTGGTTCTGACTCTGGAGAAGAAGAGGCAGATATTGGACAAGGTGGATGCCGGCTGGTCAACAGGGCGCATCGTACGTGAGTTCAACCTCTCTCGCTCCACCTTGTTTGATATCAAGAAGTCCCAAGACAAACTACAGCAGTACACGGCTGATTTCGCATCGAAGACCAGACGAAACATGCAGAGGAAGGTGATGTTTACTCCTAAGTATGCAGACATTGACCGCTCCACGTTGATTTGGTATCGACAACAACGAGCTGCTGGTGTGTTGATAAGTGAAACGGAGCTGAAAACTGCTGCTGAAAAGTTCGCAAGGCTACATGACGCCCCAGACTTCAAGGCATCTGAAGGTTGGCTCTTCGCGTTTAAGTTACGACACGGACTTACCAACCGTAAGACCCATGGCGAAGCTCTGGACGCTAACGACGAAGGAGTAGAACAGTTTCGGCAGAAGGTGAATGACTTGATTGATAGGGAGGGCCTCACTCTTGGTCAAGTTTACAACGCTGACGAAACTGGCCTATTTTATCGTTCAATACCCACAAACACTCTCGCTGAGAAGACGGAGAAGCATTTACCTGGCCCCAAGCTCTCGAAGCAACGTGTGTCTGCTTTGTGCTGTGCCAATGCTAACGGCATGCACCGGCTCAAGCCCGTTATTGTAGGCCGTGCAAAGCAGCCTAGGTGCCTTCGTGGGTTAATGAATGCCCTTCCTGTCGTGTGGTATCATTCTCTGAAGGCTTGGTTCACAACCAAGATCTTCAAGAATTGGTTCCACCAACACTTTGTTAAGGAGGTCATTCATTATCAGACGGAGACACTGAAAATCCGACGAGACCAGGTAAAGGCCCTCCTGATTCTTGACAATGCACCTGCGCATCCGTCAGACAAGGAGTTGGTGGCAGAGAATGGTCGCATCAGGTGTCTGTTTTTGCCACCTAATACAACTTCTCTCATCCAACCAATGGACCAGGGAGTGATTGTGGCAACGAAGAGGCTATACCGACGGAAGTTTTTGGACGAGGTGATGGTTGTGTACGAGGACGAGGACGATCGCAGGGAAGGGCGTGACATGCGAGGACAAAAAACACTCGAAAACATTCGCCGATACACCCTCAAGTCTGCCATCTACAACTGGGCAAATGCATGGAATGAAGTCTCTGTCAAGACTTAAGAAAATGGTTGGTCTTGCCTACTTCATGGAAGTGACGTGGTGCACGATTTTCTGGGTTTTGACGTGGATGACTTTCATGCAAGGCTTTGTACGGGTGTAGACGATGTGTATGGCAACGAAGTGCGCGAGTGGTTGGATGACGACGAGGGCGATCCTGGGTATCAGATCATGTCTGATACCAAGATCGCATCTACTGTTGCTGGTCCCAGTACCCAGCAGGAAGATTCTGACGAGGACAGCGATTATGATGTGGACTCCTCACAGGTTGCAACTGCCCCAACAATCCCCAGGCTGAGCACAATCCGGCACTATGTGGAGTTCATCCTTGACTACCTAGAACACCTGGACTGCGACAGAGAGATGGGGTCATTGGAATTGGCGAGTCAAGTGTGAGGTTTCAGGCAACGTATCATTAATCGTCAAAATCATTGTCCTCTGCGTCAATCAACCATTGAGAGTTTTTTCAGGCCACTCAACCCCGCCGTCGTCCACTCTCGCTCCACACCATCATCTCACAAAGACAGGCCTTCTAGCTCCGATCCACAGCCCAGCACATCAGGCATGGCTGAATCACCACTGGATGTTAGTTTGCGTCTATCTTCGGAGTCCTCTGTGGTGGATAGTGTATCACCACGTCGCACCAAGATGCCCCTACGCCGCCTCCGTCTGTTCATCTCGGACTCTGACAGCGACTAAATTCTCCAGGGATTGTCACTAGACCACACGGGAATTTACTGTTGTGTACAGTGCAGTGAAGTGATGTTATTCCAGTTATAAAAAAAAAAAACTTGGTGAAAGTGTTGGTGAGAAGTGCTGGTGATTCTCAGTTGGAAAGGTGTGTCAGGTGCAACGTCTTCCGGTCAGAGTCTGAGATGATAGAGTGGGTTATTACATCAGGA
>JAGKTI010003675.1:0-55625 GCA_018397915.1 Birgus latro
AGTGTGATGAGTAAGGATGGTAGTCTGGAGGGTGAAGTGCTCGAAAGGGTACAGCAGGGAAGGAAGGTTGCTGGTTCGTTGAAAGCAGTGATAAGAAACAGGGAGGTGAGCATGGAAGTGAAAAAGTTGTTACATGACAGTATTGTGATACCAACTCTGACATATGGAAGTGAAGCTTGGACCCTGTTGGAAGGACAGAAGTCAAGAGTGAGAGCAGTGGAAATGAGTTATTTGAGAGGAGCATGTGGAGTCACATGGAGAGACAAACAAATGAGGAAGTGAAGGAGCGTTGTGGTGTGGTTGAGGACGTGATGGGAAGCTTTAGGAGAAACACGTTAAGGTGGTTTGGGCATGTGGAGAGGATGGAGAGTGAAAGATTGACAAGGAGAATGTATGTGAGTGAGGTGGAGGGGGCGAGAGGGAGGGGGAGGCCGAGGATGAGAAGGAGGGATGGAGTGGAGAGGTATATGAGAGAGGGGGGTGTGAGTTGGAAGCGTGGTAGTGAAATGGCAGGAGACAGAGTGACATGGAGGCGATTTGTTTGTGGCCACCCCGTTCGGGATTGAGGCGTCTGGCAATAGATAGATAGATAGACTAATCTCCTATCAACCCTCCTGACCAGAAAATAATCTATCTGACTACTATTTCCCCCGGACTCGTACGTAATCAACCGGCTGATTCTTTTCCTAAAATGTGTGTTGCACACAATCATGTCCATAGCCTCCCCAAACTCGAGTATTCTTTCCCCTTCCGCATTCCTCACACCATATGCACATCCTCCATGGACTCCTTCATAACCGTGAGCTGCTTTACCCACATGACCATTTAAATCCCCTCCCAGAACCACCACCTCATCATCACCCATACCACTCACTACACGTATTAATACAATGCATAAGGTACAGTAGTCTCTTAACGTCCATATCACTTAACATCCTATTTTTTAGAACATATCATGATGATAAGCAGCGCATGGCTGTACATGAAAAGTATACTCTGTATACCTTTACAACAATAAATATTCAATCAGTCAAAGAATCAGTAAACATTTAAGCCTAAGTCATCACACTGATGGAACACCGTCATTGTGTACTGCCTGACTTGCAGATTCCTACCAGTCTGCCACAGCTTCTTGACCGAAGACTGCTGTCTAGGTAACTGTCTCGAGCTTCCTTCTAACCACAGTGACATACTACAGGCAAACCTATGTTTAACAATGCAACTGGTTAGTAAAAACCTATTGCAATGCAACTGGTTAGTAAAAACCTATTGCTAGGGGTAATGTAAATCGGGGACGATTTAACATGTACAGTACAGGGATGAGTTTTTGAGCCTTGGGTTTCCCCTCAAACCCAGACCTAAACCCACTCAAATGAGTACAAAAAAAAAAAAAGTTTAAAGCTAATCTAGATGGCCTAACAGCTGTAAAAGAAGCTAAGCTAATCCTAACACCTGAAAATAACTCACTAACACATAAAATCTGAAAATCATAAAAAATAGGTAAGAAAATATCAAAGACCTCCCATCACTTTCTTCCTGTAGGTCCATCTCTGGTCCTAGTCGTCATCCTTGCTATCTTCCCCCAAGTGTAGGGGACATGTGGTGCTCTTTAGCACTCACTCCTCCTCTTCAAGGCCCTCAAACCCCATCTCCAGAGGAGGGTTGGGGGGGGGAGCCTGGTGAGGTGGGGTGATGGTAACAGGAGACTTAATAGAGCCATCATTTAAGCAGGGCTCGGCCATTGTTAGGAGGGGTACAGTGGTATTTCTACCCCCATCACTAATCTGGGGTATCATAAAGTGAGGTGTGTCTGTATTACGGTCTAAATATGTTTTAGTTAAAACATTTTACAGTGTACAGTAATACCTCAACTTACAAACATTCAAGACCCAAGCATTTCAAAGATGCGAATGCAAAAAAAATAATGAACATTTCACAGGTACAAACGTAACCACGAAAAACTATTTTAGCTTGCAGTGGCCCGTTGCGACCGCTTTTGAATATGGTGGGTGACAGTAGTTGTAAGGCGGGTCGCTAGGCGGCACTGATGATGCTAGGGAGCTAAACCACCATCTTTTGTTTTTGTTTTGTTCACCTGGAGGAGAAAGCATTGTGCATTTAGTACTTTCATTCCATTTAATATGGCTGACAAAGGCAAGTGTGTTAATAGTGGTGCTTCTGGCTCATCTAGGAAGCACCGTGCCATCTCTATTGAACAAAAACTCAAAATAATAAAGCGTGTTGAACGAGGTGAAAGAATTAATGCAGTGATGGTGCCTTTAACAGGTGCCTTTAGAATGACAGAGAAAGGGATGCTTCCTTTGAAGAACAGGATCCGAATGCTGACCAGTTTGGCAGAGTCTATGCTGCTGTGCATGATGCCCTGGCCTGCTATCGTCTCATCCTTGATGAGAAAAAGAAGAACTCTTCCCGGTCAATCACGAGGTTTTTCGCAAGGGTGGAAATGAAATTAGACGAACCACAGCCTTCAACCTCCTATGCTGAGCCCTCAGCCACAACCGTTCGGCCTGCTTCTCCCGAAAATCTCAACTTGTCCACTGCTCTCTCTTCACATGGATCTTCCAACTAACTCCACGCCTCCACCTGCCTCCTCTCACTTTCTGCAAGTCCTGCTATGTCTGCCCTCAGGCGAGCTACCGTAATGTTTATAAAATAAGATAACTCTGTTATCGCTTATGTCCAATGTAAATTTACAACTAACGAAACAAAATGAAATGCTTGCCACATCCACATCTTCAGAGGTGACAAATGTTCCATTATCTTTTGTCAGTTGTAAATTGGCATCGGACAATAGGAGGAACAGAGTTGTGTGTTATACTGTATGTTTTTCTTGTGTATTTCTTGTGTTAATTTATGCATGTATTTCTTGTGTTAATTTATGCATGTATTTCTTGTGTTAATTTATGCATTTATATT
Source organism: Birgus latro (assembly GCA_018397915.1). Taxonomy (NCBI): domain Eukaryota; kingdom Metazoa; phylum Arthropoda; class Malacostraca; order Decapoda; family Coenobitidae; genus Birgus; species Birgus latro. The sequence goes on from JAGKTI010003675.1 coordinate 2,938, forward strand.
TCATAATACAATATAAACTGCTTGAGAACATTTAAAACCCTACCAACAGATCAGTGAGGCGTACAGTGTTTTTTATGTTGTACATACAGTACAGTTGGATTTTCATTTTGCATACAAAATCAACTTGCAAAATGGCCTCTTGGAACCTATTATGTTCCTAAGTTGAGGTATTACTGTATAAGGCAGTCAACAGAATGTGGAATACGACCATAACTTCAAAAAACAATCATTACAGCATTAGTTCACACATAAAATGGTGGAGAAAAATGTGCTAAACTGCTGGGTCAATGGGCGAAACAAACTTTTATATATTTTTCATCTTCACTCAGCCGATTCCAATACGATTCCCATAATTGGATATTCTCCCTTCTGACATCAGTAGCGATACTAATCGGCTTTTACATGCCGATTTACAGAACGAAATAAGATATACTTGACTGAAAACTGTCTTAAAATCTAGAAAAGCCTGACATTTTTAGTGTGTTTCATGTGAGGCACTGCAGTACACTATATGATCAATGTATGTGGTTGGCATACAATAGACTTAGCCATTCATGCTTTATGTGGTTCTAATCACAATATACGAGGAACAGTCTTTGACTACAAGAGTATTAAATCCAATCACAGGGATTAAAGCAGGTGTATTTTTTCCAGTATGCATTAACTTTAGGCCAGTCTGACCTGAGTTGGCTAGTGATCAAAATGTTACATACTTTTAGGTAAAAATGTTATTTCATTTTATGGCTAATTGCCAATTGGCCAAGATTTTACATACAATATCTTTAAGTATAAATGCTGTGATTTATTTTTTGGGTAATGACCAGAAGTTTATATACATTATGCATTTCATATATCATTAATTACCAAGAGTTGGCTCAGATTTAGAAGCTAAATGTTATGTGTTCACTGTTTTCTAATGACTGAGCACGGCGTACTTTTAGGAAAGAACAAGTTACATGGTAGGTGGTGGAGACCATCATCCACTCACTTGATGTAGTGCTGCCTACTTCTTCCCTCACCTTTATCATTCTTCTTCTGTGTCTGCCCTCTTCTCTTTCTACTTCTTCCATCTTTCCTGCCACTTTTTCTTACTCTCCTTTCCTTTTCAGGTGGCTTTACACTGAGTGACAAGCCAAATGGTTTCCTATAGGCCAGGAAACCATTTACAATGCTGGGTGGTAACCATATAACCAACACATTCGTGTTCCCTAAGTGTCAACCAGTGGGCTGGTGGAGGTTTAGTGTCCCACCCTGTAAAACAACTAACTCAAGGTCAAACAACCACCCGTTATGGGATTATGGCATCTGGCTATAGATAGATGTGTAGAAAAAAGTTGTAGTATATGCTTTATGTTTCTTAATATTCACTCAGAGGCAAATGCATAACTTATGAGCATTAATGTGTCTTAATAACATTTTAAAATATAATGATACAGTACAGTTATCATTTTAAGGCTTCTTTCAAATAAAAACCAAATAAAAAAACTAAAGGAATGGTCATATTTCAATACAATTTAATATATTACAATTATTTTTTTTGTACCAGCATTTCTTCATGTGGCAGGTATTAAGAATATATGGAGTGGAGGGGAAATTGTTGAGTGCTATGAAGAGTATGTACGAAGGAGCTAGGGCTACTGTTTGAGTGGATGGTGAGCTAAATGAGTTCTCTGATCTGAATGTGGGACCGAAACAGGGTTGTGTGATGTCTCCATGGCTGTTTAATATATACATGGGTGGGGTTGTAAAGGAGGTGCAAGGTAGGGCAGTGGATGTGGGGGTGGCTCTAATGAATGAGGCTGAGATGTGGAAGATTCCAGTGTTGTTGTTTGCTGATGATACAGTATCGTTGTGTGAAGATGAATGGGAGTTGCAAGGTTTGGTGAATGAACCTGGGACAGTGTGTAAGAAGAGGAATCTGAAAGTCAATGTAAACAAGAGTAAGGTTATGGTGTTTGAAAGGAATGAATTCACAGAATGCACAGTGAGGTTGGATGGTGAGGATATGGAGAATGTGAGTGCATTCAAGTACTTGGGCAGTGTGATGAATAAGTATGGAAGTTTGGGGGATGAAATACTTGAAAGGATACAGTAGGGAAGGAAGGTTGTTGGTAGCGGTGATGAGAAATAGGGAGGTGAGTACGGAAGTCAAGAAGTCACTGCACGATAGTATCGTGATCCCTACCCTGATGTATGCAAGCGAGGCATGGACCTTGCTAGAGGGTAACAAGTCAAGAGTGAGAGCAGTGGAAATGAGTTACTTGAAAGGATCATGTGGGGTGACATGAAGGGACAGGTTGACGAATGAAGAAGTGAAGGAACGTTGTGGGGTGGATGTGGTTGAGAAGATCAGGAGAAATACACTGAGGTGGTTTGGACATGTGGAGAGAATGGAGAATGAAAGACTGACTAAGAGGGTGTATGCAGGTGGAGTGGAGGGAGGGAGAGGGAGGGGAAGACCGAGGATGAGGTGGAGGGATGGAGTTGAGAGGTATATGAGGGAGGGGAGAGTGAGCTGGGGGCAGGGTAGGCAAATGGTGGGTGACAAAGTGACTTGCAGGCGTTTTGTCTGCTGCCACCCTTTGTGGGATTAGGGCGTCGGGCTATAGATAAATAGATAGATTTTTTCATGTAAGGTAAACAAAATTAGATTTGCAGCTAATGACCAAATTTAGCACTAAATTCCTTAAATTCCACAAAAGGCAGCAATAATTGTGTATATTATTTAATTTTATACATTTTACTGAAGATTAATAGAAAAAATGAAAAGAAACTGATTTTCTGTTCACAGTCTTGGTGCTCACCATCCACTCACTTGATGTAGTGCTTCTTTAAGGCGTCTGTCCTTTCCTCTCCTCCACCCTCTTCTGTCTTTCTTTCCTTCATTTTTTCCTCGTCCTTCTGCTGACGGGTGACTTTAGACTCCCTCTTCTATCTTTCTTTCCTTCATTCTTTCCTCTTCCTTCTGCCTGTGGGTGACTGTACACTGAGTGACAAGACAAATGGTTTCCTGTACACCAGGAAACCATTTACTGAGTGACAAGCCAAATAGTTTCCTGTACACTAGGAAACCATTTACTATGCTGGGGGTGGTAACCATATAACCAAATTTTGGCGCCTGGTGGTTTAGTGGGCAATTACAGCGTTCCAATCGGATTGAGCCAGTGAAGGTTTATATCCAAGGAGTGGTTGAGGTGTGTTGCTCAAGTAATGCCACTCAGGGATGAGTGAGGCTGGTCACTCTCATCTTAAATGTCATGACCAACTTGCGTAGCCCCAGGTTCCTACACTCCTCATGGGGTAACTTAGGATTGGATGATGAAAGAATGATGAATGAACTCTTGTACCTTCGAAAGTAAACATTAAGCCTAAGTCATATCACTAATGAAACCACCAGAGTATGCGAGTACACCTGACTTGCACGTTCCTACCAGTCTGCCACACCTCTCTGACAATAGACTGCTGTCTACACATTTGTGTCGAGCTTCATTCTAACCACAGTGATATAATACTATGGTCTAAATACCGTATTCCGTATTTAAAATTTTTTAATTCAACCATTTTACCATTTAAGCCAGTCAACAGAATGTGGGAGACGACCATATCTTTAATAATAATCATCATTGCAGTGTTAGTTCACACCTAAAATGGTGAACAAATGTGTTAAAAGTCTACAGCCATTCGGTAAAACAACCATTTATATGTATTTTTAGTCATTACTCATCCGATTCCGATACAATTCCAATTTTCGAATAATTTTTCCCTTCTGATACCTATACCAACAGTAATTGGCTTTTGCTTGCCAATTTACAGCATAACCATGGAAGTGGAATGCTCTTCCTAACCTGGTTACACTGTGCACTGCCATCCTGTGCGGCTGGGATTCAATTCCCACACAGGTCATGACTAATTTGTCAAGCTTCATTTCATTATGAAGAAGGCCTTACACTGGCTATATATGGCACCCTATAAAAAAATGACATATGATTAAATATACTCTTAGGGAAACTTGTCTTTCTCACTGTCTTCATCAATGGGCATAATATTCTACTAAACTCAATCCTTGACCTTCTATAGGAATACCAGTAACCAATTTCTCTTAGCTAAACTAAAGTCCCAACCTTCTGTCCAATAGCTGAGACAAGGAGCCCCCGGCAATGGGCCAGGGCAGTCACGGGTCCTTTCTGCTCCCCCTCGTAAAGCATCTTGAGCCTGTTCTTAGTCAGTGGTTGTCCTGGCTCTGGCACCACGTCGATTACATCAAAAATTAAAATGCGACCCCGACATGTGATGTCTTCACCAAAGCTGCAAGGATAATAAGGGAAATATCAATCTCTTCACTGAGATGGCAATTTTACTCTGGCAATCACCATATACTTCATCAGAGGAGAAAGATCTCAGATTGGAATGATCAAAACCTATCTTAAAACTGGTGGGTAAAGAAAAAACCCATTATTGCCTATTCAATTAGTTTTGCACTTGAGTCACTAAATATACCTATCAAACCTAGATTAGTCTTCATCTTAACCTGAAAGTTCCAGGGAAAAAAAAATAACATCAATGTAGAGAAACACTGGCACTCATATATCATGGCCTATCCTTCCTCTTAAACATCCACATCCTCAAAAGAAACTGTTGTTGTTGTTGCATAACCACCATCTGTCCGGTCAGGCAGACCATCAACCAGAGATAAGTAAATGCTACTTTGGGGCCAACTTACAGATAAGTACAATTCATACACCATGCACGGAACTGGTGTCACCCTTATGGCAGACAGCACCTTGCCAGGCTTGGTTCAGAATCCTTCTCAGGGTAAGGTGCTGGAAAAGATGAGGTTTGGCTCATGGGTGGTTGCCAAAGATGCTTTGCTCCACTGCTCCACCCAAGGCACACAGTACCATCATTTGTAGGCTTCTTGTCAGTGCCAGAGTCAGCTGGTTCTGGTACCCTGGTCTGGGACAGGACTCAAACCAATGTCAGCTAGGTGGCAAGCCAAATGGTGAACTGAGGCTCAAGGTGTGAATGTCTTCCCGTCATTCTGAATACCTAATTTGCCATTAGAAAAGAAAGAAAGAGTGTAAAAAAGCAGGAAAAGCAACAGCCATGAGGGGCAAAGAAGGCACTAAATCATTACAGCCAGCAAATGGACTAAAACTGCCAACTTACTCGCCTCTCAGAATTCAGTCCCTGAAAAGTTAAGACCTACACCTGAGGGAGAAGGTTCATAACGAAAAGAATGGATATTTTTAGGAAGGAAAAAATGTTCTCAGCAGCTGGGGAAAAAATAATCCACAACCCTGAGTAGCCAAGATAAAAACCGCGAATATGCATGCTATCGCTGCCCCTTGGAAGGTTAGTGGGCATATCTTGTTAATGCCAGTAAAGACTGAAAAATAAGGAGAAATGAGAAAAATAATTTAAAAGTATCTGCCATTCTGACTCTTGAATACCATAATACCGCAAAGTGATACAAAATATCTCCCCAAAAGATGCATACACAAGTCCCGCATGAGAAAGGGGGAAAAGTAAAAATTCCAAGAGGTGCTAGCACCACCTGGATTTAGGAAGAGGCATAAGTGTGAATCCATCCAGTCAAGGAGAAAAATACTGTACAGAAAACAAATGCAGATAAGGACAAAGAATGGAGGAACTAACACAATCATCTAACAATACTGGAGAGAAATGGAGGAACAAACACAATCATCTAACAATACTGGAGAGAAATCAAAGCTAAAGAGGGGGGGGGAAGGACTGTACAAACATAGGAACATAAACAAAGGAAGAAGCGAAGAAAAGGCAGGAAGAGAATGCAAACCAGCCACCAAAGACCATTCTAAAGGATTACTAGGAAGAGGCTGAAATTAGAACAGGTCCCAGGCAGCAACCAAAGAATGAAAAAAGGGAGCAAACAAATAAGCAGATCTGTATGAGGGAAGGTAGTAGGAAAAGCACTTGGCAAGGATCACAAAACATTTTCAACTGGAACAATGAAATGGATGCAAGAGCATACTGAGGTTGGCTGAGTGGACTTTCTGACCACCACTTGGTGGTGATGAGGGTCAAGGTTCAAATGAAAAGTAGGAATAGAAGAAGGGAACGAGAGGAGGAAGTAGTTCATACAAGGAGGGTGGAAAGGTTACAAGAGGATGGAAAAAAGACAGAATATAAAAGATAAGTAGAGGAGTGATTGGGTAAACATGATTTAGAGCAGATGGAGGATGTGGAAGGTGTGTGCAAGATATTCACAAAGGAAATCTGTGCAGCATGTGAGGTGGGGTGTGGGATGATGAGATGACGAAAGGGGGTGCAAGGAACAGCATGGTGGAATGAAGAGGTGAGACAGGCTGTGGCACAAAAGAAGAAAGCATATAGTGAGTGGATGAGAAACGGGTGTGGAGGAACTTGAGAGACGGAAGAGAGAGTTATATGTGGAGAGGAAAAGAGAGGTGAAAAGATTAGTAAGAGAGAGTAAGAAGAGAGTGGATGAGGAATTTGGAAGGAATAAGTGTAAAGTGGAAAATGTTCTGGAAAGAGGTGGGGTTCGACAGGGTGTTAAGTCAGGGAGTGAAAGATAAAAATGGTTGATTACTTGTGGAAGAGGGAGAAAAAGTGGCCAGATGGAGAGAACACTTTCAGGAATTGTTGAACACAGAGAATGAAAGTAATGCAAATATAAGCGGCTGGGGAATGGACGGGTGAAGGAGGGATGTGAGAAGAGAAAAAGAAATCAGTAGGATGGAAGTTGTGGAAGCATGAAGAAAGTCAAAACAGGGAAAGCACCACGAATTGATGGAGTGTGTGGTGAAAAGCTGAAGCATGGGAGAGAGTTAGTAATAGAATGGATGTGGAAGATGTGCAGATTGGCCTGGGGGGAGGGCAAAGTCCCAGAGGACTGGAAGTCACCTATAATTATTCCCTTGTACACAGGAAAAGGAGAAAAAGAAGCATGTGGTTATCATAGGGTAATTTGTCTTCTTAGTGTAATAAGAAAAGTATATGGTAGGACACTTACTGACAGAGAACTAACAGAGGAATTAGTTGGAGAAGAAAAGGGATGTTTTAGGAAAGGAAGAGGCCATGCAGATCACATATTCATTCTTAGATCTTTAGAAAAGTTTCTAGAGAAGGGAAAGAAGATGTATGCAGGCTTCATGGATTTGGAGAAAGCATATGACTGGGTGGATAGACAAGGATTTTGGAAAGCATTAAGAATATATGAAGTGAATGAGAAGTTGTTGAATGCTGTGAAGAGTATGTAAGAGGTGCTAAGGCTGCAGTGTGTATGGAAAGTAAACTGAGTGAATTTTTCTATCTGAAGGGTGGACTGAAACTGTGATGTGTCGTGTCTCCACAGCTGTTCAATCTGTTCATGGATGGGGTTATAAAAGAGATACAAGGTAGGGCACTGGATGCTGGAGCAGTCCTAATGAGATAGGGCAGTGTGTGGAAACTCCTTGTACTGTTGTTTGCAGATGATACAGTGTTGTTAAGTGAAGACAAAAGGGAACTGCATGGCCTACTGAATGAGTCTGGGAGAGTGTGTAAGAAATGGAATCAAAAGCTGAATGAGGGAAGAGTAAATTTATGGCCATCCAGAGAAATGATGTCACTGAATGTACAGTGAAGTTGGATGAGGAGGAAATGGAAAATGAATGTGTTTGAGTACTTGGGTAGTGTAATGAGTAAGGATGGAAGTTTAGGGGGTGAAGTGCTTGAAAGGGCACAACAAGGAAGAAAGGTTGCTGGTTCCTTGAAAGCAATGATAAGAAACAAAGCAGTGAGCTTGGAAGTAAAAAAAAGTTACTGCACGACAGTGTTATGATACCAACTCTAACACATGGAAGTGAAGCTTGAACCTTGTTGGAGGGACACAAGTCAAGAATGCATGCAGTGGAAATGAGTTATCTGACAGGAGCATGTGGAGTCACAAGGAAAGACAGACTGACAAATGAGGAAGTGATGAAGCGTTGTGGTGTGGATGTGGATGTGATGGGAAGCGTTAGGAGAACCACATTGAGGTAGTTTGGCCATCTGGATAGGATGGAGAGCGAGAGACTTACAAGGAGAGTGTATGTGAGTGCAGTGGAGGGGGGGGGAGAGGAAGGGGAGGTCAAGGATGAGATGGAGGGATGGAGTGGAGAGGTACATGAGAGAGGGGGGTGTGAACTGGGAGCAGGGCTGTGAAATGGCGGGGGACAGGACAACATGGAGGCGATTTGTTTGTGGCCTCCCCTTACGGGATTAAGGCGTCTGGCAATAGATAGATAAACAGATAAATAAATAAGGTTTAGGTACATGTAATATTCATAGTAGCCGTGGCTCAGTGGGTTAGAGCGCTCCACTCTGGCCGTAGGGTCGGAGGATCGAATCCACCCAAGGGACATTGGTAGACATCAGGAAGGGCATCCGGTCATAAAATGCTACATGCTCCAATCCATAAGTCCTCTATCCAGGGGCAATGCCTTAGCCCTTCGGGGATAAAACCATTTTTTTTTTTTTTTACATATACTATTCACTGAAACCCATTAAAATCTCTTCAGTATAACCCTCAAACTTGGGTAAACCTTGGTACATCAAGTCCCTTACTCTCATCTCTACTTGTTCCTGGAACCATACAGCCTTATGGTATTAAGCAAAAGTGCTTTGAATAATACTGAAATTGAAATGAACATTACTCCTAACAAGTTAATATGGAAAGGTTGAAATATTTAAACAAAAATAATATGAACTAAGAGATAATCTTCAACTATATATTCATCACTATATTTCTTTTATGATAATTTACTGGTAACTTTCCCTTTCTCCTTCTTTTCCTTTATCATCTCTCTCTCTCTCTCTCTCTCACTGGGTCATTCCAATGTTCCCAAGGTTAGGCTAGGAAAGGTTAGGTTAGGTTAAGTTAGGATAGGTTAGGTTAGGTTTGGACAGGATAGGATAAGTTAGGTTAGTTATGTTATGTTATGTTAGGATGTAAAACTGTGTAACATAGGACCCTGGGAACACAGATACCCTCCCTCTCTCTGCAGTCACAGTTATACATGCAGACAATACATTCATTTCCTAAAATCATCCTAATGTATTTCAAAATGCCTTGTTTACCTGTCTTTTCCCTATAGCTAATGAGCTTTCCTCTTGGGAGATTAAATTTTGGGATGTGGGTTCTCAATCTTTCAATTTTAGCACTTATTATTTGGTTGTAGTATTCGCAGGCTGTTTTCTGTTTATCGTTTCCTAAAATATCAATTTCATTCCACTCAGTTGTCTTTTTTCTGCCGCTACCACCAGGCATTTTGTTGCTATGGTCCTCTCACTACCAAGGAGAAAGTGAGACTGAGACACTGAGTACTGAGTCAGTAGCAGTCAAGCCTCACTTGTCCATTTCTTGTATTAATATGTACAGTACAGTACAATTTATCAAAGGCTTGGTCCAAATGGACCAACCTTTATCAACGTGTCTAAAACAAGTATCTGTTTTCCAGATAACACTCCAAATTTATTTCATTCTAAATTACCTTGTAATTGCTTATTTTAACTAATTTACATAAAAATATGAGGAATAACAATAAAACCCAAAAAAGCCCAATAAAAAAACCCCGAAAAACAAAAAAACCCAGTGGGTTGGGGGTGGGAAAAAAAAAATCCCAACCCTGCTAAGTATGGAATACTCTGCTCCTCAAGCACTATAGTCCAAGGGGCTAGTGAATGAGAACATTACAAACAGGAAAACAAAGTCTATTGGAAATAACTACTTCAAAAAATCCTACAACTGACCAGTAAGTAGTGCCAAGGGCAAGGTAGCCCCGAAGTCCAGAACGGTCACCTTCATATGCAAGAATGACGTTTTTGAAGCAAGTGACATGTTCCCAAAGCTCCAGATTGTAGTCTGTGTTGGGGATCATCTGTTAGGCAAAGATGATTATGATTACTGTAATTTCCTACACAAATTTTTCATTGGGGAGTCAAACCTTAAGATCTAACTCCATACTCTCTCCGTAAATTAGTGCCTTGAATCTCAAAGTCCTATATAGTAACTAATGTCTGGGATCAGTTACAAATATCATACTCAATGAATTAATTACATATACATTTATATTACAAATCATTCCTATTTCTTCCCCTACTCAAAAAAAAATAGTTCAGGTGTCTACCTGCACAGTGCTAAACAATAATAACTATTATCATCCCAACCCTACTATGGGGGACTTCCAGGAACTAGAAAGATAAGCCTCAAGAGAACTATCAACAGATTTTCCTGTGAAATGAGCCATATATCTATTCATTTACAACTCACTGTTTCAAAGTTCTCTGCTCCACCTCAATGAAACCTCTTTTATACTATGAACTTCATGTAATTACAATGCTCTTGCAACACTGTGTAGTAGACAACATCTGTAAACTGGAAAAAGAAGTGCAACCCATCTAGTCTATCTTCATGTCTACATTTGTTTTGCTTCATTTATAAAGGCTCCAACATGCATGCATGTGTCGGCCTTGGTCACCAAATGGTGGTTCAGTCACTAGCGACCTCTACTCAGTCCCTTATCCCTGAGGTCATACTCTATGACTTCATTCCAAGTCTTTTTCAGCCTGCCTCTCACAACCCTACCCTCTGCATCTAGCTGTCACCCTTCATCCTCTCCACATACCCAAACCATCTCAATCTATCTCTTTTCATCACAACACTAACACATTCCATTCCCATCCTTCCTCTCAACTCTTCATTTGTACTCATAACCCATCCAGGCCATCATCTAGTCATTCTCATCTTTGTACATTTGAGTGCACAAATATCCTCCTCCTTTTCTTCCCAAGTCTCACAACCACAGAGCATTTTTACTCCTAACACATGCTGCAATAAAGACCCCTTAGCACTGAGGGAGAGCCTTCTAAATGTCAGGAGGAGCAACTAATCACAAAATCCTCCACACACTCAAGAAACTCTCCAGAATATTAACCCTTTCACATACCAATGATGGGCTGGGCAGTCCTGTGTTTGTCAACCTTTGACGTCAGTATGACGACTTTGCCTGTCATCCGATGTAATCTCTAAAGAAAAATTTAGGGAGTCGTCATTTTTGTTGGATGACGGGCAAAAGTGGGCGAAGCTAAGCCTGCCACAGCTGGAGCGTGTGTGCTCACTTGGTTAGTTGGCTCAGTTTTGTATGAGGGTCCTCACAGGTAGGATGTAAACCTCTTGACCTCCCACCGAACACTTATGCTCCGTTTTCTCTCATAATTTACGTTGTTATTATTGAAAAAAATACAACAAATAATGCATTATTGGAGAGGAAATTTATTCTGCCACTTACTGAAGCAAAAAATGTTATTATATCTTGAATAGTTTTTTTGGGCAAATATTTTTTTAAAGGAAAGTGTAAAACTTTAGCTTGTCAGCTAACTTCTACTCACTTTTTTTGCACTTTATTTCCAATATACTGTACTGCCTTTTTGAACAATGTATGACAGAACAAAACCCTTCACCTTCAAAATGAGACCAAAGTGGCCTATCTACGATGAATAGTAACTTTCCTACGAGCGTTAGTAGTAAACTATCTCTATGCGACTGTTGTGAAAGCTCTTGAGCACACCACAGCCAGAATTTGCATACACACCTTTAAGGGAAAGGGTTAATCTTTTCCTGCATCTCTGCATCTGCATGCTCTCCTTTACACAATGCACAGCAAAATCAGTAATATCTTGCAGCTTAACTCTAGTATCACTACATCTCTTAATCCTTTTGCTTTGACAGTACTGCCACCTGCACCAGATTTCATCATTTTTGTTTTATCTGTATTTACTCCCAAACCCTTGTACCCCACTCCATCTCTCCACCTCCAAAGTAAATCATCTGCTACCCTCTCATTCTCTGCAATGAACACAAACTCATCAACAAACAATGCCTACAATGCAATTACAGTTCTAAAGTCACATGAGAGACCTTTAAGCACCATGGTAAACTATGAGACAAAAAACTGACACTAACATTCATGGAAAATTCATCACTTAAACTTTAGCACATTCTCTCTGGGTGCAGTCACCCTTGTACACTGCCATAACCAACCACTACTCAGACCCAAGCTTCCTCAATGATCACTTAACCATCTCCCTGGACACTCTGTCAAAGCCCTTCTCCAAATCAGCAAGAACAAAGTAATGTGCAACTTCCTCATCCTTTCGATACATTTTTCTTGAAGCTTTCGGACAACGAACATTGCATCAGTGATTGCAGTTTGGATTTATGCCATACAGAGTGCACAGCCTAAATCCAAACTGCACCTCATCAATATTCATTCTTTTCCTTGCCATACCTTCCAGGACTCTCTCTCGAATACTTAAACTATCTGGTCCAAATGCTTTATGCCTCTACACTTTCCTCTATCCACGGCATCACCCTTCTCCTTAGACGCATTTACAGTCGTGTGGAGGAAAGTTTGATGAAGTGTAGAGAAGGAACAGGGTACAAGGGCTCAAGAGTAAATGAGTAAAAACAAAAAAGATATCTAAGGGTGGTGACCGTACTGTCAAAGAAGCGGGTATGTGGCCATCTGAGTTTGCTAAAAGTGTGAAAAGTAACTTCATCTTGTGCAGTGTTTGTGATAAATGGGTGCATAAGAGATGTAGTGGTATTAACCCATTACGTCCCGACCGATTTCCCACCTTTGATACCCCCCAATCCCGAGCAATTTCAGATTTATTTTTATTTTTTTTGGCTCAAGCCTACGCTTTTGGAAAGAAACATCGAAAATTCATAGAGAAATCACCCTCCTGAGCTTATAAATGTTGCTACAGGTGACAGACAGCCTTACCTTCTCGTTCTCTCTCAGGGTACCTGGCTTCAAAGAAAACGAACTATGGGAAGGTTAACTAATTCAAGCCACTTTAAATTACGTATTTATTTATTTATTTGGTATGAATTTATATGCAGAACAAGACTATATTGGTTTTCACACAATAATATAAGTGATATAAGCATTGTTCACTCACCAAAAACACCAACATATGGCACCTTCCTTTACAAAATTACCACCTCATCACTTCTGTTTGTTTCTTCCTGTAGCTTCTTTACTTCTTAGTCCTCCACCTCACCATGAATTTCGTCATTGGAGAGACCGTGGCGCGACATGTCTTTATGGGCCAGGTCACTGCTAACAGGTGAATTGCTGAATGTGGGGGGGAGGGGGGGTCAGGTGAGGCCAAGCAGTATCTCCGCTTGACAGCGGGTAAAGAAAGGTCTCCCACATATGCCTACCAAAAATCACCCATGAAACTTGAAAAATGTGCAAATGACTGACCTTGCAATTGCACGACATATGGGTACGTTGTCAGGTGTCACCGTGACAAAACTTTGCGACATAACCATGTTGTCGGGACGCCTTGGGTTAAAGGCAGGCTGAGAAATAATGCTGATCTGTAGAGGAGTGCATGCTGAGATAGAAAATTGGAATATGATTGATCACACAGTGAGTCTCTTGACTATATGGAGGAGTTTTATTTGGGGGACATGTTATGTCCTGGAGGTATGGAAGGAGCTAACACTGTAGCTAGGGTAAGGAATGGTTGGATGAAGCTCTGGGTGTTGTTGCTCTTGACACTGAGAGGGCTCTCCCTCCATATTAAGGGGTCCTTGTACGTAGCACAGGTAAGGAGCGTAATGTATGGTAATGAGACCTGGACACTGAAGGAAAAGGACATTCGTAAGCTCAAACACACAGAAATGATAATGATTAGATGGATGCATAGTGCATCCTTAAATGAAAGACCTGCAGGGGTGGGTTTTAGGTGTGCTATGCCAACTCCATGCCTTCTTTACTCCTGCACAGTTATTGACTTTATACACGGGTTTTATTCACCCGTGTAAAGTACAACTCTCATGTGTGAGAAGGCTCCCCACATACAGCTCTTCCAACAAGGTGGAGTCAAAGGCTTTTTGCCTCATTAACTCTCCTCTTCTTACTGGCTCCCTCCAAACTCTGTGTCTTCACCACACTATTGCATCTTTATCTCTTTTCTGCCACTACTTCAATAGTCTCTGCTGCTCTGAATTGTCTGCTTGCATCCTTTCACCATTACAGTGGGCACACTGCACCCATCTAGCAACAAACCCTCATCCCTTTTCTGTCCAACTCTATAATACAAGAAAGGTGGGGGCACTTACCATCCACTCACTCAATGTAGTGCTGATTTCGGGTGACTGCCCTTTCCTTTCTTTCTCCCTCTTTCCTTCCTTCTGTCATTCTTTCCTTTATTCTTTCCTCTTCATTATGTCTACGGTTGACTCTACACTCTCTCTTCTGTCCTTTTTTCCTTCATTCTTTCCTATTCCTTTTGCTTATGGGTGACTATACCAAGTGACAAGCCAAATGGTTTCCTGTACACCAGGAAACCATTTATTATGCTGGGTGGTAACCATATAACTAAATTATGGTGCCTGGTGGATTAGTGGGTAATTAAGATGCTCTAGTCAGATTGAGCCTGTGCAGGTTTATATCCAAGGGGTGGATGGGGCTTACTGCTCACACAATGCCACTCAGGGATGAGTGAGGATGGTCACTCTCATTTTAAATGTCAGGACCAACTTGTCTAGCAACTGGCACCTACACTTCTCATGGGGCAACACAGGATTAAGATGATAATAGAGATGATTATCTGTTACTCCCAGTCCTTCATGTATGTAACAGGTCAACTCTGAAACTGTCTCCTTACTCCCTATGATCTCCAATCTTTCAAATGCAGTGCATCCAGGCATCTCAAAATGAACAGATCTTGAATTTGGCTCTCTGTTATATTGTTTTTTTTTTTTTCTAGGAGAGAACAATCTTCTGGGCTCCTGGTCTTTGGTTTCTTCTTCCTTGCATTTAAAAAAAGAAAAAAGAAAAAAAAGAAAAAAAAAGAGGAACATCCATCCATCCACCTACCACTCAAGGTCTCTGCCACCTCCTCCCTCTATCCCTCAAATTACCAGTACCTACATTCTAAGACACCATATATAATCTAACTATTTCTATCCTTTGCCAATTAATGCAGCAACTCCTAAAACATCACACATGGTTTGCATCTCTATACCTGCCAGTTGACTGGTGAAAAAAGTTGGATGGAGAAGGTCGGTGCCGGAACCTGGATAAAGCGTTCATCTCTTTCCTCAACCACTTCTTCCTGCAAATGAAAATGGCATGGTACATTAAATGCGAGCACAGTGGAAGAAAGATTGGGAACGTATGAGTTAGAGCAGATGCAAGGGGATGAAGATGTTTGTAAGATATTCATGGAAGAGATAAGTGCAGTGTGAGAGGTGGTTTGTGGAGTGAGGAGGAGATGCAGGGGTGTGCAAGGGACACCATGGTGGAATGATGAGGTGAAAGGAGCTGTGGAACAAAAGAAGAAGGCATATAGTGAATGGTTAGCGAGCAGAGGTAGGGGGGAAAATGAGAGAGAGAAAAGAGAGGTATATGTGAGGTGGAGAAGAGAGGTGAAGAGATTGGTGAAGGAAAGCAAGAAGAAAGTGGATGAAGACTTTGGGAGGAATTTGAGTGTAAAATGGAGGGAGAGTAAAAAATTGTTTTGGAAGGAGGTAAAGAAAGTAAGACAGTGTGAAAGGGGATATAGCTGGGGAGTGAAAGATGGGAATAACAGATTGCTGGTGGAGAAGAGAGAGAAAACTGACATGGAAGGAGCACTTTGAGGATTTGTTTAATCTAGAGAGTGAGAGCAGTGAGAGTGCAAGTGGTTGGGGATTGGCTGGGAAAGGAAGAGGTGAGAGGAGGGAGGAAGAGATTGGTAGGGCAGAAGTAGTGGAAGCAATGAAGATCAAGATGGGAAAGGCCCCAGGAATTGATGAAGTGTGTGGTGAAATGCTGAAGTATGGAGGTGAGATTGTTGTGGAGTGGATATGGAAGTTGTGTAGATTGGCCTGGGAAGAGGGAAGGGTTCCAGAGGACTGGAAATCAGGTATAATTGCTCCTTTATATAAAGGAAAAGAAGAGAGAGAAGTATGTGGTAACTATAGGGGTACTGGCCTTCTTAGTGTGACTGGAAAAATATATGGTAGAATACTTACTGATAGTTAAGGTTAAGCATATAACAGAGGAGTTAGTTGGAGACGAACAATTGGGATTTAGGAAGGGAAAAGGGTGTGTAGATCAGATATTTGTTCTAAGACGTTTAGTGAAGAAGTATCTACAGAAGGGAAAGAAAGTGTATTCTGCCTTCATGGACTTGGAGAAAGCTTATAACAGAATAGATAGGCAAGGAATGTGGAAGGTATTAAGAATTTATGGAGTGGAGGGGAAATTGTTGAGTGCTATGAAGAGTATGTACGAAGGAGCTAGGGCTACTGTGCGAGTGAATGGTGAGCTGAGTGAGTTCTTTGATCTGAATGTGGGACTGAAACAGGGCTGTGTGATGTCTCCATGGCTGTTTAATATATACATGGATGGGGTTGTAAAGGAGGTGCAACAAAGGGCAGTGGATGTGGGAGTGGCTCTAATGAATGAGGGTGAGATGTGGAAGATTCCGATGTTGTTGTTTGCTGATGATACAGTATTGTTGTGTGAAGATGAATGGGAGTTGCAAGGTTTGGTGAATGAATTTGGGGCAGTGTGTAAGAAGAGGAATATGAAAGTCAATGTAAACAAAAGTAAGGTTAGGGTGTTTGAGAGGAATGAAGTCACAGGATGCACAGTGAGGATGGATGGTGAGGATATGGAGACTGTGAGTGCATTCAAGTACTTGGGCAGTGTGGTGAGTAAGGATGGAAGTTTTGGGGACGAAATACTTGAAAGAGTACAGCATGGAAGAAGGTTGTTGGTTCACTGAAAGCGATGATGAGAAATAGGGAGGTGAGTATGGAAGTCAAAATGTCACCGCATGATAGTACCGTGATCCCCACCCTGATGTATGGAAGCGAGGCTTGGACACTGCTAGTGGGTAACAAGTCAAGAGTGAGAGCAGTGGAAATGAGTTACTTGTGAGGAGCATGTGGAGTGACATGGAGGAACAGGTTGACAAATGAAGAAGTGAAGGAACGTTGTGGGGTGGATGTGGATGTGGTTGAGAAGATTAGGAGAAATACACTAAGGTGGTTTGGACATGTGGAGAGAATGGAGAATGAAAGACTGACTAAGAGGGTGAATGTAGGTGGGATGGAGGGGAGAGGGAGGGGAAGACCGAGGATGAGATGGAGGGATGGAGTTGAGAGGTATATGAGGGATGGGGGAGTGGGCTGGGGGTAGGGTAGGCAAATGGTGGGTGACAGAGCGACTTGGAGGCGTTTTGTCTGCAGCCACCCTTTGTGGGATTAGAACGTCGGGCTACAGATAGATAGGTAGATAGACAATGTGAATTAATGAGTATACAGTAGGCGCGGAAAGTGTTGACGCCATCTTAAAAAAAGAAAACATTCTTGTGGTTAGCAAGGAGAAACAAATAAATTAACACTCACCATTGAATTTAGTATTTACTGGCATTCCCCTTCACCTTTATTATCTTCTTAAGGCGTCTGCGAAGACTGATGGCGTAGTTTTGCAGAACAGACGGACTAAAACTGCTCCATAGCTGCTTGACTGCAGCCTCAAGTTTAGGCAAAGATGATGTGCCACTTCATGTGCGTCCATAAATTCTCAATGGGATTGATATCTGGGCTGTTTCCGGGCCAATCTCGAATAAAGGGAACCTCACAGTCTGTTAACCACTGTTTCACTGACTTTGCAACATGTGCAGGGGCAGAATCTTGCATAAATACTTTTGCCTTGGTTTTATCAAAAGGGTCACTTAAAACATCACATAATAGCTCCAAATAATTGTTCTGGTTCACTTTTTCATTTGCAGGTAGAATTACCAACTCACCAACACCATAATATGTAAAGCAGCCCCAAGCCATGAGTGAGGCTGGGTATTTAACAAACTTGGAAGTGTACTTAGGATCCAGGGGGTCACTGCCTGGTTTGCGGTACACTCGTGATGAAGGGGTACCAGTGACAGTAAATGTTGACTCATCACTCCAAAGCACAGTTTTCCATTGCTCCTCACTCCAGGCAAGATATTTCTTACAAAAATTTACTCTCTTTTTCTTCTGAAGTGCAGTTAGCAGTGGTTTTTTACGAGCACAAAAACTCCTGTAGCCCAGATCGTCATGCAACAGCTGCTGCACACTTCTGACAGACACATCTGCCAGCAACTGTGGGTTCTTTTCTTTTAAATCCTGTGCTGTTAGCCTTGGATCCTTGCTAACTTGCCTTGAGATCAGCTGACGGGTCCTCAAGGTTGTCTTACGAGGTCTCCCAGGCTTGGGAAGTGGAGTGGGAGGAATGGCCTCCCCACTGTCCTTGAACCGCTTCACCAGTCTCTGCACTGTCCTCAGTCTAACACCATCTGATTTGCAATAAATGGGAGTTTGTGGCCAGCTTTGTATAAAGTAATCACTTCCACACGTTTGTCCTTGCTTGTGGTTACTTTAGGCATGATGAGAATGTGGTAGGTAACCAAATAACTGTGTTATTTGGTCAAAACATGCCCTCGTGGTGCATCACACACAGAGACAATCCTCCTCCTGTGGCTGCCCAAAAATTACTGAACCTGCTCCTGTGGTGCCAAACCTATCAAGCAGGGTTGCCAGCTACCGTTGAAAAAGCGTCAGCTCATTTCGCATCACAGGGGAGGGTAGTATTTACCCTACTTCACTTAACGCAAAAAAGAATGATGTTGGCAAAAAAGCGTCAATACTTTCCGCGCCTACTGTATGTAGCATATTTTCTAAAAAATATTTGAAAACAAGCACAAACATTAGCATGCGCATATCATTATACTCTCAGTGTGAATGTACTTATTCCCAAGAAATTTTATTAATAGAGTCCATACCATCAAGGGAGAGTAGTCCTGGTCAAAGTTATATACAGTATATCTCCTAAAATATGAAACTACTGTAATTACTGCAGAACCTCATAAATTTGCAATATAATACAGTGGAGCTGTGCTCAACTCAGATTTTTAAAAATAACAAAGACAATGCAAAAATATTCACAATCACTACAAATTTCCCTATCAGTTTATTTGATGGTGAAGCTGGAGGAGAAAATGAATTTAAAATATCCAGCACAGTGTATCATACTGTATAGAGCTATATGTGAAAACAAACAATTCTACTTTAAATCAATCTGTAATCAAAGCACTTAGGCCATATGAGACAGCCCTAAACCCATGGTGGCATTATCTATTATACAAGTACATAACCCTGTAACCACATCCTGGATTTCAACAATACAGCATTAGTATGTTGCTTCCTCCAACCAGAGAACTACCATTGTAAACACACACACACACACACATACACAAGTGTTAACACATACACATGAGACAATCTGACAATCGAACATGTCCTAAGCACCTACTATTGATGAACTTACCTTGAGTAGTTTAAGGAACTTTGTTCGTCCTGCCTCCATTTTTTTTTATATTTTTTTTATAAAGTGATGTCTTTTGTAAGTCCAAGTGATCATTATCTAGAAATATACTCGACCCTCGATTTCCCAGACTAAAAGGGGGGGAGACCAGTCCGGGAATGGCAAAAGTCCAGGAATCACAAAAGTAGGGCCCCACATACCATTCCGCAGACTATTACCATACTTCGTCCGAATTCTCCAATATTGTCCGGCAATTATTCTGATATTCCAGAGCATTCTGGAATGTAGGCTACCTATACCAACATAACTAACATACAAAGTACATAAAATAATAACACTGACACAATAACAATAATAATAACTGACACAAGAGCGGTGTTTTGCTAGTTGTTGAGAGAATGTGGATGGTATGATAGAAGATCAGAAAGCAGAGGAGAAAAAGGGGAAAATGAACAGGGAATGGAACACCACAAGATGAGCCAACCACACTCATTAGCTGACTGAGATACAAACAAGCAATCATCGATTCAATCTTGGACCAAATCAGCAATTTTAATTGGAAAATATATTAAACTTTATCACCGTATAAGTTTGCACACCTAGTTATTTGAAATTCAGTCAAAAATTATTAATTGAAAATCAGGATTCAGAGCAAAAATTTCTTAAAGTTAGCAAAAGCGTTTTGTCTCGAACCTAACAACTCGCCCTGATGGACTCTTGTTTTGTAATAAATATCGATTTACAATGAAGATTCATTTTTTTTGTACTCAAAATAAATATTTATGCAAAACAAAAGTCTGTCAAGATATGCTGACGATAATATTTGCTAACATTAGCCAACCACTGATCAGCTGACCGAGATATAAACACTGACGATCTGAAGGGGAGAGAGGGGGAAACATAAGGACATAAAACCGGCTTTATATTGAAAACCAGAGGTTTAGTATATGATTCAAAAAAACCCAAACCACAAAGCACCCCCCCCTGGGGGTAGGGGGTTTTTCAAGAATTCTCCCCCAGTATCCCTGCTTGTCATAAGAGGCAACTAAAAGGGTTGGTGGTGGGTTAGTGCCCCACCCCCTAAAAACAACTAACTAAAAATACAAACAGGAAACCTCGGACCAGGACTGACCAAAAGTTGACGACAAAGGAACGGACAAAGGACGAGATAAAGATTGCGACCTGGAATGTGAGGGGTATGAAACAGAGAGAGATTGTACAGGTGCTTGAGAGTGCGAAAGTGGATATATGTGGAATAACTGAAACTAAATGGCGAGGAGAGAGTGTGAGAGAATGGGAATATGTGTTAGTGTGTGTGCACACGCACACATCTAAGTCACGAGTGATGACGTCATCGGAAGGTTCCTGTGGTATGCAACCGGGAGCCTTGGCAGTTCACGTCGTGATGCCGGTGAGTGTGGCTGTCTAGTTCCAACACTGGTAGCTCCTTTTGGCACCTTGCCAAAAACCTTTCTAACAACTTTACCTCATCGTCCTTCCCTCCTCTTTTCTACTCTGATGGTTCTGTAGCTATTTCTTCTACTGATAAAGCAGATCTCTTCACTCAGACTTTCTCCTCCAATTCTACCTTGGACGATTCCGGTGCTGTTCCTCCATCACTTCCCCCCTCAGACTTCCTCATGACTGACATTAAAATTTCTTCAGCTGATGTATTTTCTGCCATCACTGGCCTCAATATTAACAAGGCATATGAGCCTGATGGAGTCCCTCCTGTTGTCCTCAAAAACTGTGCTTCTGTGCTTACACCCTGCCTAGGTAAACTCTTTCGCCTTTGTCTCTCAACTTGTACCTTTCCTTCTTGCTGGAAGTTTGCTCTCATTCAGCCAGTCCCAAAGAAGGGTGACCATTCCCAACCCTCCAACTATCGTCCAATTGCTTTAACATCCTGTGTATCAAAAGTTTTTGAATCAGTTCTTAACAGAAAAATTTTAAAGCACCTTTCCTGTCACAACCTTCTTTCTGATCGTCAGTATGGGTTCCATCAGGGACACTCCACTGGCGACCTTCTCACCTACCTTTCAGACTCCTGGTCATCCACCTTTCGGGACTTTGGCGAAACCTTTGCCATTGCACTTGGCATCTCAAAGGCTTTCGATCGAGTCTGGCACAAATCTTTAATTTCCAAACTGCCCTCCTACAGTTTCTATCCTTCTATCTGTGCCTTCATCTTTAGCTTCCTTTCTGGTCGTTCTATAGCTGCTGTTGTAGACGGCCATTGTTCTTCTCCTAGACCTATCAACAGTGGTTTTCCTCAGGGCTCTGTCCTATCACCAACTCTCTTTCTTTTATTCATTAATGACCTAAGCTGTACATCTAACCCTATCCACTCATATGCTGATGATTCCACCCTTCACCTTTCCATTCGATTTCCGCAACGTCCATCTCAGCAGTTACTTCAGCAAACAAGGGATGAGGCTATGGCACACCTAATGTCTGACTTGGCTCATATCTCTGATTGGGGTAAAAATAATCTTGTTATTTTTAATGCATCAAAAACTCAGTTCTTACACTTATCAACCCGACAAAACCTTCCTCAGGATTACCCACTAATGTTTAATAATGTCCAGCTCAGTCCTGCATCATCCTTGAACGTGCTAGGGGTTTCATTCTCTCGGGATTTATCTTGGAAAGAACATATTACATCTCTTGTGAAATCTGCTTCCAAGAGATTAGGTGTGCTGGGCCGACTCCGAACTTTCTTTACCCCTGCACGGATGTTGACCTCGTACACGGGTTTTATTTGCCCGTGTATGGAGTACAACTATCATGTGTGGGGAGGCTCCCCACATGCAGTTCTTCTCAATAGGGTGAAGTCAAAGGCTTTTCGTCTCATTAACTCTCCTCCTCTTACTGATTCCCTTCAACCTTTGTCTCTTTGCCACACTGTTGCTTCTTTATCTCTCTTCTATCGCTACTTCAATGGTCACTGTTCCTCTGAACTGTCTGCTTGCATCCCTCCACCTCTACGATGGGCACGTAGTACCCGTCTAGCAACAAACTCTCATCCCTTTTCTGTCCAACTCTCTAATGCAAGAGTTAACCGTTACTTCCAGTCCTTCATTTATGCAACTGGTCAACTCTGGAACTGTCTCCCTCTGTCTGTATTCCCTGCTTCCTATGATCTCCAATCTTTCAAACACAGTGTGTCCAGGCATCTCGAAATGAATGGATCCTGAATTTGGCTCTCTTTTGTATTGTTTTTACTTTTTCTTGGAAGGAACAGTATGCGGGCCCTGGCCTTCGGTTCCTTCTTCCTTACATAAAAAAAAAAAAAAAAGTTGCCCTACGGTCTCTCCAATGACAAAATTCACGGTGAAAGTGATTCCTGAGGTGGAGGACAAAGAAACAAAGAAGCTAGAGGTGGAAACAAACAGAAGTGATGAGGTGGTAATGTCATAAAGGAAGGTGCCATATACTGGGGTTTTGGGTGAATGAACAATGCTTTTATTGCCTACATTATTGAGTGAAAACCAATATAGACTTGTACTACACATAAATTCGTACCAAATAAAGAAATAAATATGTAATTTAAAGTGGCTTGAATTAGTTAACCCTTCCATAGTTCGTTTTCTTTAGCCACGTACCCTGAAAAAGAAGGAAAATGTAAGGCTAAATGACACCTGTATCAACATTTTTAACCTTAGGAGGGCGATTTCTCTATGAATTTTCGATGTTTCTCACCAAAAGCGGGGGTTAAAAAAAAAAAAAAAATGAAAATCGGTCGGGATCTGAGGGTAGGCTGGGTAAAAAAAAACAGTCGGGACTGGGCGGGTTACAGTAGCTGAAAAAGTAAGTGAAAGAAAAAAACGACAGGAAGTCAGAGGATGAGAGTAAGAATTTTTTCTGGAGAATGATGGACATGAAAATCAGGAATTGGTACATCAAGAACTAGAAGTGATGGAAAAGTGGGCGATGGAAATGAACACAAGCAGAAGAAGGAAGAATAAAGAAAAGACTGTACTGAAAAATTTAAAGATCATGTATAGTAATGTGGATGGACTAATATCTAAGGCAGAAGAACTAGGAGATTATAAAAAGAAAAAAATATATATCTGCTTGGTAGAGACCAAATTGCCCTGGGATATCAATACTAAATAATTTGGATGGAAGGAATATAATGTGTGAAGGAAGGACAGAAAGGGGACGTTTTGGGGGAGGAGAAATGATTTTAACTCATAGGAATTTAAAAGCAAAAAGGATAGAACTTGAAAACACCATGGCAGAAATTTGGGGGATGGAAACAGAAGACCACTACGGAGAAAAAGTAGATGTAATTGTATTCTCCATGTCCTCTCAAACTAGGATATGGAAAAAACAAGATTATGAACAGCCGATATGAGAATTCATTGTACAGATAAAGGTGTCAATTGAACGAAGCAACAGAATAATAATCATGGGGGATTTTGTTAGATAAGTTGACTGGGAAAATATGGATCCTTGGAGCAATGAGGAATTGTGGGGCAATAAACTGATGGAAATGGTGGAGGAAAATATGTTAACTCAATTAATTAAAGAAAATACAGGAACTAGAGAAGACGAGAAATCATCAAGGCTGAACCTGGTATTCATGAAGGACCCAAACGATGTGAAGAATATAACCTATCAATGCCCTCTAGGTAAAAGTGATCATCTGCTTACTGATATGGATGTGGTGGGAGTAAGGGAAGGTGAAAGAGATGAAAAACACAGAGAAAACAAATATAATTATGGAAAGGCTGATTTTGCTTCCCATCCATCCATCATCCAATCCTATGTTGCCCCACAGAGAAATGTAGGAGCCCAGGGCTAGGCAAGTTGGTTAAGGAACTACAGTATTTCCAAAATGTAGACTAGAGTGAAATGGATGCGGTCAAAAATGTCGATAAGAAGTATGAGTTTCTGTTGGAAGTGTAAAAAACAGGAATTAGTAAATATACCCCAAAATTCTCCATAATCATGGAAAAGAAGAAAGAATGGCTCAACAATTGGTGCAGAAAGGTACCTGATGCAAGAAACAGAGCATGGAATAAAGTGAGAAGAAGGTACAGTGAAAGGGCATGGGAGGAACAGAAGAAGGTTAGAAATGAATATATAAAGATATGGAAAGAGGGAGAAAGGAAGTATGAAAAAGATATTGTAGCCAAATGTATGAAAGAACCTAAGCTATTTTATAGGTTTGTAAATGAATAGCATGATTGAGAGATGGAGATGAAACGATGAAAGAGAAGAAGATTTGTGCAAAATAATGAACAACAACCTGAAGTTACTTTAAGTACAGGAAGAGAAATTTAATGAACCTGAAATGGAAACAAGGGCAACGAGAATGGCGGAAATTACAGTTGACAAAAATGAGGCGCTGCAGATGAAGAGGGACTTGGATGTGAGGACAGCAATGGGACCAGATAATGTGGCTAGATGGATCCTGAAAAACGTGCCAGTCAATTAGTGTGGCCTGTTTATGTCATCATAAAAAGCTCTCTGGAAAATGGGCAGGTATCTAAAGACTGGAAAAAGCAAATATTGTGCCAATCTTCAAGGGAGGAGATAGGGAAGATCCACCCACCTACAGACCTGTACCACTTCCTAGCTTTGTTTGTAAAACGTTAGAAAATTATCAGATAAAGATGGATTAGGTATTTAGAAGAAAATGAAATGATAACACCATCCTCCTTTGCTGAACTTTTTCAGTGTCTCAGTAACACAGAGTAGACCAGCATGCTCTCCAATACAAGTTTCTCTAACTGTCAACACCAAACTACATGCACGCTACACACTACACTTCCTTTTCAAAATTTGTTAAAATGGCGACTGTAAATCATGCCTCGGAGTCCCCAGGGGAGGGGGGACCATAAATACCCCCACCATCCACCCCTCTCCCGGTGACGACTCACGGAGCTGCCTGGAACCACTGTCTGACTCACTCCTTCTTCATTTCTGTAACCCTTTCCTCTAACTTTCGCTCTGTTGAGCACCACCTCTTCTCCTCTAAACCTCACCTTCTCTTTCTCTCTGAGACTCAGCTGTCTGAGGCAACTGACAGCAAACCCTTTTCTGTATCCTCCTACTTTCTCTATACTCATTTCAAAGCCAAAGGTGGCTGTTGTGTATATGTACGCAACGATCAATCTTGCTCTCGTGTTCCTGAACTTAGATTCTTCTTAATTCTCTACTCTCTGGCTTCGGCTCTCCCGTCATTCTCTGACTAAATATATCTGTGCTGTTTACTTATCTCCTAATTCTACTAACTATCAAAAATTCTTTGATTATCTTACTTCTACAATGGAACACGTTCTATCCATTTCTCCTTTCTCTGAAATCTCCATTCAAGGAGATTTCAGTGTTCACCACCACCTTTGGCTCTCCTCTCCTATCACTGATCCACCTGGTGAACAAGCCTACATCTTTTCTATCCTTAATGACCTAAAGCAGCTTGTACAGCACCCTACCCGTGTCCCTGACCGCCTCGGAGAGAGTTGCAACATACTTGACCTTTTCCTAACAACTAATACTTCTGCTTACACTGTTAATCTTTTCTCTCCGTTGGGCTCCTCCCATCATAACCTTATTACCTTAACCTGTCCTATTGCTCCGGTACAGCCTGTGGACCCTCCAAAGAAACGCTGTCTGTGGCACTTTGAAGCTGCAGATTGGGAGGCCCTCAGGCAGTACGTCTTTGATTTTCCTTGGAATGATTATTGCTTCCATGGCTGGGAGCCGTCTGAGTGTGGCTTACGCATTACGGAGGTTATTCTCTCGGGCATGGAAGCCTAAATTCCTTTCTCATATCCTCTGACTAATGCACGAAAGCCTTGGTTTAATCACGCTTGTATGATGTCCGCAACAAGGAGAGGGCCTTTAAAAGGTACCGGAGCCAACCCACCCCTGAATCACATCTTTTTTATATTTCTGCCCAGAATCATGCTAAGTCTGTTCTTCATTCTGATAAAAATAATTTCATCCGTGCTAAATGTTCCCAACTCTCCAACTCAAATTCTTCTCGCTCCTTTTGGCACCTTGCCAAAAACCTTTCTAACAACTTTACCTCATCATCCTTCCCTCCTCTTTTCTATTCTGATGGCTCTGTAGCTATTTCTTCTACAGATAAAGCAGATCTCTTCGCTCAGACTTTCTCCTCCAATTCTACCTTAGACGATTCCGGTGCTGTTCCTCCATCACTTCCCCCCTCAGACTTCCTCATGACTGGCATTAAAATATCCTCAGCTGATGTATTTTCTGCCATCACTGGCCTCAATATTAACATGGCATATGGGTCTGATGGAGTCCCTCCTGTTGTCCTCAAAAACTGTGCTTCTGTGCTTACACCCTGCCTAGGTAAATTATTTCACCTTTGTCTCTCAACTTGTACCTTTCCTTCTTGCTGGAAGTTTCATTCAGCCAGTCCCAAAGAAGGGTGACCATTCCCAACCCTCTAACTATCGTCCAATTGCTTTAACATCCTGTGTCTCAAAAGATTTCGAATCAGTTCTTAACAGAAAAATTTTAAAGCATCTTTCCTGTCACAACCTTCTTTCTGATCGTCAGTATGGGTTCCGTCAGGGACGCTCCACTGGCGATCTTCTCACCTACCTTTCAGACTCCTGGTCATCCTCCTTTCGGGACTTTGGTGAAACCTTTGCCATTGCACTTGACATCTCAAAGGCTTTCGATCGAGTCTGGCATAAATCTTTGATTTCCAAACTGCCCTCCTACGGTTTCTATCCTTCTATCTGTGCCTTGATCTCTAGCTTCCTTTCTGGTCATTCTATAGCTGCTGTTGTAGACGGTCATCGTTCTTCTCCTAGACCTATCAACAGTGGTGTTCCTCAGGGCTCTGTCCTATCACCAACTCTCTTACTTTTATTCATCAATGACCTTCTAAACTGTACATCTAACCTTATCCACTCATATGCTGATGATTCCACCCTTCACCTTTCCATTCGATTTCCGCAACGTCCATCTCAGCAGTTACTTCAGCAAACAAGGGGTGAGGCTATGGCACACCTAATGTCTGACTTGGCTCGTATCTCTGACTGGGGTAAAAATAATCTTGTTATTTTTAATATATCAAAAACGCAGTTCTTACACTTATCAACCTGACAAAATCTTCCTCAGGATTACCTACTAATGTTTAATACTGTCCAGCTCAGTCCTGCATCATCCTTGAACATGCTTGGGGTTTCATTCTCTCAGGATTTGTCTTGGAAAGAACATATTACATCTCTTGTGAAATCTGCTTCCAAGAGATTAGGTGTGCTAAGCCGACTCTGAACTTTCTTTACCCCTGCACAGTTGTTGACCTTGTACACGGGTCTTATTCGCCCGTGTATGGAATACAACTCTCATGTGTGGGGAGGCTCCCTACATGCAGCTCTTCTCAATAGGGTGAAGTCAAAGGCTTTTCGTCTCATTAACTCTCCTCCTCTTACTGATTCCCTTCAACCTTTGTCTCTTCGTCGCACGGTTGCTTCTTTATCTCTCTTCTATCGCTACTTCAATGGTCACTGTTCCTCTGAACTGTCTGCTTGCATCCCTCCACTTCTACAACAGGCATGTAGTACCCGTCTAGCAACAAACTCTCATCCCTTTTCTGTCCAACTCTCTAATGCAAGAGTTAACCGTTACTCCCAGTCCTTCATTTATGCAACTGGTCAACACTGGAACTAACTACCTCTGTCTGTATTCTCTACTTCCTATGATCTCCAGTCTTTCAAACGCAGTGTGTCCAGGCATCTCGAAATGAATGGATCTTGAATTTGGCTCTCTTTTGTATTGTTTTTACTTTTTCTTGGAAGGAACAGTATGCGGGCCCTGGCCTTTGGTTCCTTCTTCCTTGCATTTAATTAAAAAAAAAAAAAAACTTTGGCTTTAGGGAAGGAAGTTATTGTGCTACTAATCTACTAAGTTTCTATAGCAGGGTGATGGATATCATACAAGAGAAAGATGAGTGGCCAGACTGTGTCTACCTAGACCTCAAGAAAGCGTTTTACAAGATAACCTATACAAGACTGCTGTGGATGTTGACGACCCTTAGAGGAGTGCATAGGAAACTATTAAAGTGGATGCAAGATTATCTGGTACGAAGGCAGATGAGAACAGTCATAAGAGACAAACTGAAAGACATGATTAGTGAAATGCCTCAGGGCTCTGTCTTGTCTCCAATAATGTTTTTGATACATGTAAATCATCTGCCAGAAAGTTTGAATAGTTAAATGAATATGTTTGCAATGATGCTAAATTCATGAAACATATTAAATGTACTGATAGTTGTAAGGAGCTGCAAGAGAACTTGAACAAACTCCACAACTAGAGCCAGACATGGAAAACATAGCTCAGTGTCAAGAAGTGTCATGTGTTACAAATGGGGGTGAGTGAAAAAAGGCCAAACTAGATTTATAAAATGGACAGTGGGACAATTAGCAAAAGAAAAGAAGAAAAAGACTTGGGAGTGATTATACAAGATAATCTGTCCCCAGAAACACACTTAAACAGATCCAACTGAAGCACAAATGAATAACTTACCAACATGAGAGTGGCTTTTAACTGGAGGCGTCCCGATGATGTATGGGTACGTCGCAATGTTTTGTCACGGTGACACCCGACGATGTACCCACATGTTATGCAATTGCAAGGTCCATCATTTGCACATTTTTCAAATCTCGCTCTTGATTTTTGGTACGCAGGCGCAGGACACCTTCCTCTACCCGCCACCAGGTGGGGACACTCGCCGACCCCGCATGACCCATGCGCGGCCTTGTCTCAGTCACTCACCTGTTAGCAGTGACCCAGGTCAGACATGGTGCGCCGAGGTCTCTCTGATACTGAAATTCAAGCTGCCCTGGATGCCTAGCGATAGTGATTCCCCACTCGATGACGATGTGGTGGATAAGGATTACATGCAGCTTGAGGAAGAGAGTAGCAGCAGTGATGAGGAGCTCCTGTCCCTGAGGAAGCGGCGCTACATCACCTATTGTGATGCTAGAGAGGGCCAGCCTGCACCCCAACCACATGCACACACCTCACTCCAGCCCTTAGAGGAAAGGAAGGGCAACAGCGAGGACGAGGACGGAGCCATGGGACATGCTGCCACGTGGTACAGTAGGGAGTGCATCTCTCATCGGGGACCTGAGGGGCCAGCAAGGAGGAAAATCAGGTACTGTATGGGCTTCGTGTTTTTTATGGGGAGGGCAGGAGTGGTGTGGCAGGAGTGTATAGTGAAAGGGAAAAGGCCGAGGGAAGAGGAGTGCGAGTGGGGAAGCCCACCGTTCTCCACCTCCCCAACCTCCCCCACCACCCTCTCCTCCCCACCCCGACAAAGGCAACGATGGGGGCGATGCCAGTATGATGCAGAACTGGGAAGATAGGAGTGATTTTACTCCCATCATTCACCCCTTCAGTGAGGAGTGGCGGTCTGGCTGCACGGCTCCTGAAATCCACCCAGGCTCCACCAAAGTGGATTTCTTCCACCTGTTCTTTGGGGAGGAATTTGTGGGGCACATACTCGAGCAAACAAACTTGTTTGCAACCAGGCGGTGCCGTAAGAATGAACATGAGGGCAAGAGGAGCAGGCACTCCCACATCTATGATTACCTTGTTTCTCTAGGTGAGATCGTTTCGTTCGTTTCGTTTTTGAAGGCTCCAACATGCTTGCATGTGTCGGCCTTGGTCACCTAATGGCGGCTATCCACGCTGCTCGATCCCTGGCAGCCTCCCTGTTCAGTCCCTTAACCCTTAAGTCACACTTAATGACCTCGTCCCATGTCTTTCTCGGTCTACCCGTCCCAATCCCTCCCCCAATATTAACACCTCTCACCCTCTGTACCCAATTATCATCCCGCATCCTCTCCACATGTCCAAACCACCTCAGCCTACCTCTCCTCACCACAACACCAATACACTCCAGTCCCATCCTACCTCTCAACTCTTCCATCATAAACCCAGCCCCCCCAGGCCTTGCATGCAGGGACGCACTGCACATCCACCTAATCATTGACATTTCTGTACGTTTAAACCTGCGAATATCCTCTTCCTTTACTGCCCAGATCTCACTACCATACAGCATCACACTCCTAACACATGCTGCATACAAAGACCCCTTAGCACATAAGGAGAGTCCTCTCAATGTCAGGAGAGGCAACAGCTCCCTGAACTTCTTCCAACCACTTCTCACCCTAGCAACCGAGCTAACTCCAGCCCCACCTCCAGCACTTAACATGTCTCCCAAATAACAAAACTCCTCCACACACTCAAGAGACTCACCTCCAAGTTCAACCCTCTCACGCCTAACAATCTCCACCTGCTCTCCCCGACATACCGCACACATGAAATCAGCATCATCTCACAGTCTACCTCTAATACCACTACATCTTCCCACACCCTTGTGGCAAACTGCACATGGCCACTCTCCCTCTCCTCTGATTGTACTGCCACCAACCCTAGATATCATCACTTTTGTTTTATCTGCATTTACCCTTAAGCCCTTGTACCCCA
Source organism: Birgus latro (assembly GCA_018397915.1). Lineage (NCBI taxonomy): Eukaryota > Metazoa > Arthropoda > Malacostraca > Decapoda > Coenobitidae > Birgus > Birgus latro. Next base: position 33,819 of record JAGKTI010003675.1, read on the forward strand.
TACCATCTCTCCACTTCTTGAATCATTCCTCACCCTCCTTTTCATTCTCTGCAATCAACACCAAATCATCAGCATACAACATCTCCCATGGGAGTCCATCTCTGAAGTCACGTGAGAGGGATTCAAGCGCCATGATAAACAACAAGGGACTCAAAACTGACCCCTGATGCACACCAACATTCACGGAAAACTCATCACTCAAAGCTCCATTCACTCTTACCTGGTTTTTTTGCACCCACGTACATGGCCATAACCACCCTAACCAGCCACTCTTCCAACCCCAGCTTTCTCATTGCCCACTTCACCACCTCTCTAGGGACTCTGTCAAAGGTCTTTTCCAAATCAACAAAAACAAAATACAATTCCCTTTTCTTTCCAATATATTTTTCCTGAAGCTGTCGAACAATGAATATGGCATCAGTGGTCCCCCTGCCTGGCATAAACCCAAACTGCATCTCATCGATATTCACTCTTTCTCTAATCATACCTTCTAGAACTCTCTCCATTACTTTCATTATCTGATCTAAGAGCTTTATACCTCTGTAATTTCCCCTTTCCAGGGCATAACCCTTCCCTTTGTACACATTTACAATTACACTCTTCAGCCAATCATCTGGGACAACACACTCATATATAATCATATTTATCAGGTCAGTGACTAACCTCACCCCAGTATCTCTTGAGGCCTTCAACATTTTGGCAGTCAACCCAGACACACCTGCCGCCTTCCCCACCCGCATCCTGCCTATTGCCTGACTGACAGTAGCAGCGTCAATCAAAGGCCAAGGGCCAAACACTGGATCAGCTGGCTCCAAACCTTCTCTATCCCAATCAAACTCCTCATTCAACAATCAGCTATAATGCTCTCTCCATGCATCTTTAATATCCTCACTGTTCACCACTACCCTTCCATCATCATTCTTCACACACTGCTCACCCTCTTCACCTGATTTGCCACCCTAAAAATCATATTTTTCCTTTCTCCATGATTTAGATTATCAAGCAAAAGTCTCTGTGACTCAGACTTCACCCTGTATACCTCTCTTCTAGTCCTGCGCTTGGCAGCCAAGTACTCCTCCCTGTTACCACCCTTCTTCCATTCCTGGAAAAGCCTTCTTTTCTCCTTAACTGCAGCTTCTACACCCTCATCCCACCACCAAGTTACTTTATGTCTTGGTGGGCCTCTTGTCCAACCGCATATTGCATCGGTAACTCTCAAAAGGTTGTTCTTAAGGGCTCTATACTGTTCATTAACGCCTCTATCTATGGCTTCCTGTTCAGCCACCACTCTCCTCATCTCACTATAAAAGGCATCCCTTAGTGACTGGTTTCCCAGCTTCCATATTTTCCTCCTAGGCACATATCTTTTTAGACCTGGTTCTTTCGATGGGTATTGGACGGAAAAGACAAATTCCAGCCTACTGGACTACGGACCCTGTAATCAACACGCCTTTCTTTGGCAAGGCAATGAGTCGTAATAGATTCCAGCAAATTCTGTGCCGCCTCCACTTTTACGATGCCAACGATCCTGAAAATGAAAATAACACGGATAGAATGAGGAGAAAAAGGCTGGTATCTGATCACCTACGGGAAGCGTTCTGCTCATCCTTCTATCCTTATAGAGACCTTGTCATAGACTAGACTCTCGTGTTGTGGAGAAGCAATATTTCTTTTTGGCAGTACATACCCAGCAAAAGACACTGTTTTGGGTTCTAGATCTTTGTTATGTGTTATTGTAGGACTGGTTATGTGCAAGACATCTTTGTTATGTGTGATTGTAGGACTAGTTATGTGCAAGACATCTTTGTTATGTGTGATTATAGGACTGGTTATGTGCAAGACATAGTCTTACACCAGAGCACAGACAGACATAATAGAAAATCGGAGCATTGGACTCTCTGGGGCCGTGGTAAAGACAATGATAGAAGAGTACCTTCATCGTGGTCATGTGCTGTACCTGGATAACTGTATACTAGCCCCCTTCTCGCTCAGTACCTCCACTTGCACAACACCAGAGTCTGTGGCACCGTCAAGGTGAACCGTTGGCACATGGTCAAGGTTGGGTGGAAACTTGACAAGAATGAGGTGGTTTTCTTCAAGGCAAACAACATCCTCACCACAATATGGAACCACAACAGAGAAGTTTGCCTCTTGTCGATGGTACACCACCCCCTGATGCACTGCACAGACTCCGTCAATTACCGCAGCGAGAGGAGGCGTCACATCTGGAAACCGGAGTCGGTACTTGACTACAATATCAACATGGGGCAGGTGGACCAGTCTGACTCCATGATTTCCAGTGTGGAGTGTGCCAGGACTACAATGAAGTGGTACAAGAAGCTCTTCTTCCACCTGCTGGATATCATGTTCCTGAACTGTCACCAACTCCACGCCATGACTACAGGAGTTCAGGAGACCTTTGAAGGGTTTGTGAGGGAGCTGTCTCATGAGATCATCGCAAAATATAATGAAGAAAGGCCCCAACACAGCCCACGCCCCGCCACTGCCGCCGAAACTCCCCTAAGGCTCAGTGCACGCCACTTCCTACGCGCAATCCCTCCCCAGCCAAACCGCCCTAGGCCTCAGTGAAGGTGTCACGTGTGCGGAAACGCGAGAGTGAGAGCAAGCACTCAGAGAAAAGACTCAAGGTATGAGTGTGCAGAGTGTGACGTTGGCTTGTACGTTTCACCTTGTTTTAGAGAATGTCATACCTTGCTTCATTTCTGATAATGTGTGATTGCGATATGACGATCAATGTACTGTAAATATGCGATACTCTGACACTCAACATAATAGTAAGGCGTGTAGATATGTGATAAGAATTGTATAAAGTGGAAACGGATGTAATGTTAGTGGAAAAGTATAATGTAAGTGAAAAAACAGAATCTAAGTCGAAACAACAATCCTAGCGAGTTTGCTCATATGTAAATATGTGTTAATCTGACGCTCAATATAATAATAAGGCTTGCAAATATGTTATAAGAGTTGTATAAAGTGAAAACGGGAGTAATGTTAGTGGAAAAGTACAACGTAAGTGGAACAATAGAATCTAAGTCGAAACAACAGTCCTAGTGAGTTTGCTCAATATGTAAATATGCGATAATCTGACGCTCAATATAATAATAAGGCCTGTAAATATGTGATAAGAGTTGTATAAAGTGGAAACAGGTGTAATCTTAGTGGAAAAGTACAATGTAAGCGGAAAAATAGAATCTAAGTTGAAACAAAAGTCCTAGCAAGTGCGCTCGCTATGTAAATACAGTATGTGCTAAAATTACGCTAAGTATAATTGTAAGGCACGTAAATGGGTGATAACTGTTATATAAAGTGGAAAAGGGTATAATGTTAGTGGAAAAGTATTATGTTACTTGAAAAAATGAAATGTATGTTGAAACAACAGTCAAAGCGAGTGCGCTGACTCTGTAAATATGCGTTATCGTTATGCTAAATATCATCATAAGGCATGTAAATAGGTAACATCATTTACATAAAGTGAAAAATGGTCTAATGTTATTGAAACATTATTATGCAAGTAGAAAAAATGATATGTTTGCTGAAACAAGAACCTTAGCAAATCATGTGTGACCAATGTGGCCGTACTCGCTGTGCTCGCGCAATGGAACAATGCTTAGTTTGCCTATATTTCTGTATGAAAACCAATATATTGTTGTAGTACATGTTTCTTTATTCTAAATCAATAAATGTAAACCTGTTGTGAGTGGTTTCCCATAATAATACCTACCACAGAAAACGTAACACCCTTATGCGACATTGACAAAAGACGGTACCCGGTGTACGGGGGCTTACCTGTTTGGAGCACTTATGGACCCAGGTGAGCACTTTCATTGTGATTTTCCATTGTTTCTCACCAAAGACGGAGGTTTGAGCTATTAAAAAAAAAAAAAAAAAAAAAAAAAAAATTGTTGGGGTGGGGGGGGGGGGGAGTCAGAAGTGGAAAATCGGTTGCGACGTGAAGGGTTAATACATTCTATGCCGGAGCCTTTCTTGGTTTTTGCGCCCAGATTGTAGAGGGTCTGGCCAGCAAAGATACCTACAATCCCAGCCATTTTCAATATTTTCTTTCTCCATGAATAGACCTGAAAAGTGGTCAAAATATGCCTATCTATCTATTGCCAGACACCTCAATCCCACATGGGGTGGCCACAAACAAACTGCCTCCACGTCGCTCTGTCCACCGCCATTTCACTGCCCTGCTCCCAGCTTACACCCCCCTCTCTCATATACCTCTCCACTCAATCCCTCCATCTCATCCTCGGCCTCCCCCCCCCACCTCACTCATATACACTCTCCATCCTCTCCACTTGCCCAAACCACCTTAATGTGTTTCTCCTAACCCTTCCTATCACATCCCCATCCACACCACAATGCTCCTTCACTTCCTCATTTGTCAGTCTGTCTCTCCATGAGACTTCACAGGCTCATCTCAAATAACTCATTTCCACTGCTCACACTCTTGGGACTTCTGTCCCTCCAACAGGGTCCAAGCTTCACTTCCATATGCTAGAGATGGCATCACAAAACTGCCATGTAGCAACTTCTTCACTTCCCTGCTTCTTATCACTGCTTTCAAGGAACCAGCAACCTTCCTTCCCTGATCCACCCTTTCTAGCACTTCACCCACCAGACTTCCATCCTTACTCATCACACTACCCAAGTACTTAAATGCACTCACATTCTCCATATCCTCCCCATCCAATCTCACGGTACATTCACTGACTTCATTTCTCTTGAAGACCATCCCTTTACTCTTCCCTACATTCACATTTACATTCTGCTTCTCACACATTCTCCCAAACTCATCTACCAAGCCTTGCAGCTCCCCTTCGTCTTCGCTCAACAATGCAGTATCATCTGCAAACAACAGTACAGGGAGTTTCCAAACACTGCCCTCTCTCACTAGAGCTGCTTGTGGAATGTGGGAAGTTTGAGGGGAAGAGCGGGGGAAGTTGTTGAGGCATTTAGTACGAGGTGAGTGGATGTGGCTTGTTTGCAGGAAGTCCGGTACAGGGGTGGATCAGCCAGAAAGATTGCTGGGAAGGATTGCTACTATAAGCTGTTTTGGCAGGGGGGAACTGACGGATATGGGGGTGTGGGTGTGTTGGTTGCGGAGAAATGGGTGGAGTATGTTATGAATGTCATGAGAGTAAGTGATAGGATAATAGTAGTGAAAATTTTGATCGGACGGGTGATTGTTTCAGTTATATCAGCATATGCTCCACAGGCAGGATTGGATGATGCAGAGAAGGATAGATTTTGGGATGATTTAATACGTGTAGTAAGTGGTATGGGTGATGATGAGGTAGTGGTTCTGGGAGGGGATTTAAATGGTCATGCTGGTGAAGCAGCTCAGGGTTATGAAGGAGTCCATGGAGGATGTGCATATGGTGTGAGGAATGCGGAAAGGGAAAGAATACTCGAGTTTGGGGAGGCTATGGACATGATTGTGTGCAACACACATTTTAGAAAAAGAGTGAGTAGATTGATTACGTACGAGTCCAGGGGAAAATAGTAGTCAGATAGATTATTTTCTGGTCAGGAGGGTTGATAGGAGATTAGTGAGGGATGTTAAAGTTATAGGAGGCGAGGAGTGTGTGCAGCAGCACAAACTATTGATTTGTGACTTGGTGGTTAAGGAACGAATGACGAGAAGGAGGACATATGTACCAAGGAGGAAAATATGGAAGCTGGGAAACCAATCAGTAAGGGATGCCTTTTATAGTGAGATGAGGAGAGTGGTGGCTGAACAGGCCGTAGATAGAGACGTTAATGAACAGTATAGAGCTCTTAAGAACAACCTCTTGAGAGTTACCGATGCAATATGCGGTTGGACAAGAGGCCCACCAAGACATAAAGTAACTTGGTGGTGGGATGAGGGTGTAGAAGCTGCAGTTAAGGAGAAAAGAAGGCTTTTCTGGGAATGGAAGAAGGGTGGTAACAGGGAGGAGTACTTGGCTGCCAAGCGCAGGGCTAGAAGAGAGGTATACAGGGTAAAGACTGAGTCACAGAGACTTTTACTTGATAATCTAAATCATGAAGGAAGGAAAAATATGGTTTTTAGGGTGGCAAATCAGGTGAAGAGAGATAATCGGGACATTGTAGGCGAGCAGTGTGTGAAGAATGATGAAGGAAGGGTAGTGGTGAACAGTGAGGATATTAAAGACGCATGGAGAGAGCATTATAGCCGGTTGTTGAATGAGGAGTTTGATTGGGATAGGGAAGGTCTGGAGCCAGCTGATCCGGTGTTTGGGCCTTGGCCTTTGATTGACGTTGCTACTGTGAGTGAGGCAATAGGAAGGATGCGGGTGGGGAAGGCGGCAGGTGTGTCTGGGTTGACTGCTGAACTGTTGAAGGCCTCAGGAGATATTGGGGTGAGGTTAGTCACTGACCTGATAAATATGATTATATATGAGTGTGTGTGGTCCCAGATGATTGGCTGAAGAGTGTAACTGTAAATGTGTACAAAGGGAAGGGTGATGCCCTGGAAAGGGGAAATTACAGAGGTATAAAGCTCTTAGATCAGATAATGAAAGTAATGGAGAGAGTTCTAGAAGGTATGATTAGAGAAAGAGTGAATACAAATGAGATGCAGTTTGGGTTTATGCCAGGCAGGGGGACCACTGATGCCATATTCATTGTTCGACAGCTTCAGGAAAAATATATTCGAAAGAAAAGGGAATTGTATTTTGTTTTTGTTGATTTGGAAAAGGCCTTTGACAGAGTCCCTAGAGAGGTGGTGAAGTGGGCAATGAGAAAGCTGGGGTTGGAAGAGTGGCTGGTTAGGGTGGTTATGGCCATGTACGTGGGTGCTCGCACCCAGGTAAGAGTGAATGGAGTTTTGAGTGATGAGTTTCCCGTGAATGTTGGTGTGCATCAGGGGTCAGTTTTGAGTCCCTTGTTGTTTATCATGGTGCTCGAAGCCCTCTCACGTGACTTCAGAGATGGACTCCCATGGGGGATGTTGTATGCTGATGATTTGGTGTTGACTGCTGAGAATGAAGGGGAGGCTGAGGAAAGATTTAAGAAGTGGAGAGATGGTATGGGCTACAAGGGCTTAAGGGTAAATGCATATAAAACAAAAGTGATGATATCTAGGGTTGGTGGCGGTACAATCAGAGGAGAGGGAGAGTGGCCATGTGCAGTTTGCCACATGGGTGTGGGAAGTAATTCCATCTTGTGCAGTGTTTGTGATAAATGGGTGCACAAGAGATGTAGTGGTATTAGAGGTAGACTGCGAGATAATGCTGATTTCATGTGTGCGGTGTGTCGGGGAGAGCAGGTGGAGATTGTTAGGCGTGAGAGGGTTGAATTTGCAGGTGAGTCTCTTGAGTGTGTGGAGGAGTTTTGTTATCTGGGAGACATGTTATGTGCCGGAGATGGGGCTGGAGTTAGCTCGGTTGCTAGAGTGAGAAGTGGTTGGAAGAAGTTCAGGGAGCTGTTGCCTCTCCTGACATTGAGAGGACTCTCCTTACGTGCTAAGGGGTCTTTGTATGCAGCATGTGTTAGGAGTGTGATGCTGTATGGTAGTGAGACCTGGGCAGTAAAGGAAGAGGATATTCGCAGGTTTAAACATACAGAAATGACAATGATTAGGTGGATGTGCAGTGCGTCCCTGCGTGCAAGGCCTGGGGGGGCTGGGTTTACGATAGACGAGTTGAGAGGTAGGATGGGACTGGAGTGTATTGGTGTTGTGATGAGGAGAGGTAGGCTGAGGTGGTTTGGACATGTGGAGAGGATGGGGGATGATAATTGGGTGCAGAGGGTGAGAAGTGTTAATATTGGGGGAGGGGTTGGGAGGGGTAGACCGAGAAAGACATGGGACGAGGTCATTAAATGTGACTTAAGGGTTAAGGGACTGAATAGGGAGGCTGTCAGAGATCGAGCAGCGTGGAAAGCCCCCATTAGGTGACCAAGGCCGACACATGCAAGCATGTTGGAGCCTTCAAAAACGAAAATGATATACAGATTGAACAACCATGGACACATGACACATCTTTGTTTCAATCCAACCTTCAAATGGAAAAATTCACTCAATTTGCCATCCACACGCACTGCGGCCTTTGCACCCTCATACATACTCTTCACTGCCTTCAACAACTTCCCATCTATTCCATATATTCTTAATACTTTCCACAATCCTTGTCTATCCATCCTGTCATATGCTCTCTCCAAATCCATGAAGGCTGCATACAACTTCTTTCCCTTCTCTAGATACTTTTCCACTAAAGATCTAAGAATGAATATCTGGTGCACATAACTCCTTCCCTTCCTAAAACCTTCCTGTTCTTCTCCAACTAATTCCTCTGTTATTTCCCTAACTCTGTCAATAAGTATTCTACCATATACTTTGCCTATTACACTAAGAAGGCAACTGCCTCTATGATTACCACACACTTCTTTTTCCCCTTTTCCTTTGTACAGGGGAATAATTATACCTGACTTCCAATCCTCCGGGACTCTACCTTCCTCCCAAGCCAATCTGCGCACCTTCCACATCCATTCTATTACTATCTCTCTCCCATGCTTCAGCATTTCACCACACACTCCATCAATTCCTGGGGCTTTCCCCATTTTAACTTTCTTCATTGCTTCCACAACTTCCATCCTACTGATTCCTTCCTCTCTTCTCACAACCCTTCTTCTCCCAGCTATTCCCCAGCCACTTATACTTGCATTACTTTCATTCTCTATGTTCAACAATTCATTAAAGTGCTCTATCCATCTGTTCATTTTTTCTCCCTTCTCCACTTGTAATCTACTATTTTTGTCTTTCACACCCCAACAAGCTTTGTTGGCACCCTGTCTAACTCTCTTTACCTCTTTCCAGAACATTTTCTTACATTCCCTCCACTTTACACTCAAATTCCTTCCAAATTCCTCATCCACTCTCTTCTTACTCTCTCTTACTAATCTTTTCACCTCTCCTCCTCCTCTCTACATATAACTCTCTCTTCCATCTCTCAACTTCTTCGATGCTCCTGTTCCTTATCCACTCATTATATGCTTTCCTCTTTTTTGTACCTCTTCAGTTCACCATGCTGTTCCCTGAACCACCTTTCGTCTTCTCTTCACCCCACACACCACCTCACATGCTGCACAGATTTCTTCTGTGAATATCTTGCACACACCTTCCATGACCCCAATCTGCTCCAATCTATATTTACCCAATCGCTCCTCCACTTCCCTTTTATATTCAGCCTTTACTCCATCCTCTTGTTTTTCTACCCTCCTTGTCAGAACTACTTTCTCCTGTCCTTCCCTTCTTCTCTTCCTCCATTTTGTTTGGACCCTGATTCTGCCAGAAAGTCCACTCTCCCAACCTCTATATACTCTTGCATCCATTACACAAAGTAAAAGTGCTCACTTCAGGTGTTTTCTGCTTGAAAACAGGTGTTCTTGTCCAGGTTTGAAAACTGGAAACCGTACGGTAGCGCGGGTAACTTGACTAGCCAACACCTGTTTTCTCTCCTCCTGGCTTATATTTCATGAATTTGGCTCTTTTGTATTGTTTTTGCTTTTTCTTGGAAGGAACAGTATTCAGGACCGTTTGGCCTTTGGTTCCTTCTTCCTTGCATTTATAAAAACAAAAAAACAAAAAAAAAGTACATGCCCAGATTTGCGTCAGATGGCTATTTTCAGATACCGCCAGCTAATGTGGATGAGAGTCCAATTTGGTGTGGAATGACTAGACGCATGTAGTACTTAACCCGCCGAGTCCTGACCGGTTTTTTACCCTGCCTACCCCCAGATCCCGACCGATTTTTGACTTTTTGTTTTTTGGCTGAAACCTTCGCTTTTGGTGAGAAACATAAATTCATAGTGAAATCGCGATCCAGAGGTAAAAAAATGTTGATACAGGTGTCACTCAACTTTACGTTTTCCTTCTTTTTCAGGGTACCTGGCTAAGAAAACGAACTATGGAAGGGTTGACTAATTCAAGCCACTTTAATTTACGTATTTATTTCATTCATTTGGTACGAATTTATGTGCAGTAAAAGTCTATAATGGTTTTCACACAATAATATAGGCGTTTATAAGCATTGTTCACTTACCCAAAACCCCAGTATATGGCACCTTCCTTTACGACATTACCACCTCATAACTTCTGTTTGTTTCTACCTCTAGCTTTTGTTTCTTTGTCCTCCACCTCAGGAATCACTTTCACCATGAATTTCGTCATTAGAGAGACCGTGGGGGCAACATACCTTTACTGGCCAGCTTACTGCTAACAGGTGAATTGCCCAGTGTGGGGGGTAGGGGGGGAGGGGGGGGTAGGAGGGGTCAGGCAGTATCCCCGCTTGACAGCAGGTAGAGGAAGGTCCCCCACATATGCCTACCAAAAATCACCCGCGAATGTTGAAAAATGTGCACACAATGGGCCTTGCAATTGCATGACGTACAGTGTACGTCGTTGGGTCTGTCCGTGGGAAAAAGTTGTGACGTACACCGTACATCGATGGGACTCGGCGGGTTAAAGAATGAAACGCAACCTGGTTTACATATTGCGGCCACAGTCGAAACTATGATGATGGAAAGTTGAGGTTCCATGCTAATGCTACATATTTTAACTTTTTTTTTTTTTAAATATATTATACTGGCAAAAGTACTATAAAGAGTCGCTTAAGGCACAGTAAACACTCATGCTGCACACAGTCACATTTGTTACAGTAAATCACATGTTTTTTATGTTATTTTCCTTGCATCACTTGATTTTATGATTTACTTCTATTTGCTTACATTTACTTATATTACTTCATTATATACACTATTTATGCATCACTATCAGTTAGTTCATCACTTGGAAGTTCTCCAACTTCGACTGGAAGTCCGAAGTAAGAACAATATCTTTGGCAGCACAGCATGACCCAGATTTCTGTCAGATGGCTACTTTCAGGTACTGTTAGCAGCTGTTGTGGATAGATAGTCCATTTTGGTGTGGAGTGGGTGGATGCATGGAGTACTTGTAGCATGGAAATGCAACCTAGTCTATGTAATGTGGCAACAGTTGAAAGTATGATGATGGGAAGTTGAGGTTCCGTGCTAATTTTACCTATTTTCACATTTACTTTTCTTATATTACATTGGTATAAGCCAAGGGAGGGAAGGAGGGGTATCTGTCATCCCATTTTCTGTCACAGACTAAGGGCAGACTCAAATAATTTTGTGCAATTGTGAGGCTATGGTACAGTGGTAAAGTGCATTTTCGTTCACTGAAGAATGAGGGTTCGCGCCCCGCCGGGGTGATAAATTTTGGAAGCGTTCTTCCAACCAAGTATTGCTTTGACAGACATAAGGGGTGCCGTGGTTGAACCAGTCACATACTATAAACTATGCTTGCACCCAGTCGGCATGTGTGGACCGATTACACTTGGTTCACAGACTACACACACATCCAAAGCCACTCCAACACAACAATCACACTTACAAGCACTTCTCCCCTTACACACAATCTCTGCAGAGCACCACACGTTGGTGGAGTGGAGCCTGATACTCCAGAAAGAAAGAAAGAAATCTGTGACCATACAGGTATACCTCAATATACGAAACCCTTAGATTAGATACCCCGGCTTAACAATGGGGGTAGGAATGCCACCATACCCTGCCTAATGATGGCCAAACCCTGGTTTAACAATGAGTTTATTATTTTTTTTTTTAACCAATTTTGATGATATTTTAGACTTAAATTTTGTGTTTAGGTTGATTTATAAACTAGTGTTTTAGTTACAGGTGGGGTGAACATTGTCACTTTGGGGTACAGTTTACTACTAAGTCTGATTTTTTCCAAACTTTTATTTGATGATTTTCAGATTTTATTTGTGGGTTGAGTTATAAACTGTTTTTAGGCTTAGTTTAGCTTATTTTAAAGCTATTTAGGGGTTTAGGTGTGCTAGAAATTTGTTTTTGGACCCATTTGGGTGGGTTTAGGACTTGGTTGGGGGGAACTCAAGGCTCAAAAACGCATCCCTATACTTTACAGGTTAAATCCACCCCGATATATGATACGCCGCCTAGCAATGGGTTTTTGCTTAACCCCCTAACTGCGGGTCATCACTTCCGTGACGCTCGGGCGCAATGGATCATACCACGGGGCGTCACTTTTGTGATTCTGTGTTGTTTTGAATTTGCCTGGGCTTTCAGGTGGTGACTTGTATCATCTATCAGCACTGCCAATGTCCAACAATAGTCACAGCTGCTAATGTCATCAGTACTCCCATCCATTGTTGACAATTTAGCCATTTTCCCCCATTCTAGACACCCCTCCCTACCTCCCCTATATTACCCTCTCATGTCATCTGCTCAGCCGCTCTGTGCTACACAAATCTTCCCCGGATTTTTCCACTGATTTCATCCACTGAAATGAGCCCTATGCCCTATTCTTATACAAAATAATATATATATATATATATATATATATAAAATAAGGTAACTGATAGTGCCATACACCTGGAATTGGCGAATTATCACTTGGCAACATCCAACCTGCACTTGTTCGCTAATTTCCCCAGCTTTTTCCCCCTTGAAATATGACGTATGAGCTATTCTCGTAACATAAATGTATATAAGAAAGGAAGGGAGAAGCCTGAGTGATTTTTATATTCACCTTGAACTACCTAATTTATTATGTATTGTCTAGATTTCCTACAACTTATTTCATAGCATATACATTAGCAGCTGACATTTTCAACTCGTGGCTACCAAGACATGTACATTAAGTTCATTGTCGTCCTTCAAGGTGGAATCACGTCGCAGTCGCGTCCCTCCATTTCTGCTGCTTTTGCGCCCATTATAAAAGGCCCTGTGACCTCTACCCTTACTAAACATCGTGTGGGAAGCGGTAAAGGACTGTAGATATATATAAGTGTAATAAAGTACTAGAAATAATAAAGTGTGAGTGTGTATATGAATAAGAAATGACAGAATACGAGTGGCGAATTAGTGCGAGTGGGAGGGTTGTACACGATCGTATTTTACATTGCTTTCACAGTGGCTTTCTTTTTTGAGTATAGATTCCAAACTACTTGGAAATCATTGAATAGTATTTCTAGTGATAATATCAAGCAGTGGTATTCATATTACAGGATGTCGGGAAGTGTAAAGTGGAGACTTAAATACCCAACTTCAGAAGTCTCCACAAGTCCTATGGTAGTCGACGAGTGCTAAAAAAACATCCCAGGAGAAAGCTGAATGTATGTGCCACATGCATATGTAATTACAATATTCTTGGACTAATAACTGATTTTTGGCGCGGATTTGCCCCGTGGGACGGGCATGGTGCGCCTCCGACAACCCCGTGGTTAAAGGGTTAACCAATTTCATCATTAAACTGAGGTATACCTGTGTATATAAAGACTCAGGAATTTAGGGTACTATAAGTTAATCCGTATATATACGGACCGCAATTTTGACGCTACTGGTTTGTCCATATATGTATGGACATGGAAATGCTGAGGGAGCTGACAGTGTCCATGTTAAGACCAAGACTAGAATATGCAGCTGTGATACAGTATGGTCACCTCATCTGAAAAGGTATGTTGATAAACTGGAGAAGGTACAGTGGATGGCTAAAAGGATGATACTATGCTTAAGGGAAATGACCTACAGTATGAGAAGAGACTGGAAAAACTGAAGTTACCAACACTGCTTAGGAAGGGACAGTGGAGATTTGATTACGGTGTTTAGAAATGGAAAAGGTGAATGGAGAGAATCTTTTTGTTCTAGACAGTGGAAGAACAAGAGGTCATGAATTCAAACTGAGGAAGAACAGATGCCTTAACCCCTACGTGCCGGGAAGCAGTATTTGCTGTAGAAAAATGGGTGGACGGGGACTGCCAGGTAACGGGGGGGCCACTAATGTATTCCTGCCATCGACTGAACTGACTGCCATCTGATCTTGGCACCAAAGGGTAGAGAGAGACTCCCATCACCTGATGCAAGCATACCTCAGTCTTCTCTGTGACTCTGCTAGGCGTAGAACGATAATTTCTGAAACTTCTCGTCTGATTCCTTTCCCGCATCATGCAGACCCCTTGTCTCATCCACCCCTGCCAAGCCTCTTTCCAAGGATACTAGGAAAGGGCTCAGTGATAGTGCCATAGGCATGCCTTGGACACCACTGTGCCTAGTTTATCTAGTAGTGGAGAAGTTACCACGCTGAGGACAAAGCCAAAGTGGGGGCCGAGTGCACAAGTACGAATACATCCTGCTTTAAGTGCCAAAAATTACTATCCTTACTTATGGATGTGACCACCTACAGACCATGGGATGCTTTTATTCACAAGAAGAATTGGTGCATAATATGGTCTTTAATTTGTAGCAGTAGCAGTAGTTGTTCCTTAGGCAGTCTTTAATTTGTTTCTCCAACTCCTATACATTCCCAGATATGAAGGTTTGAAAACAGGCTATTTTGGGAGGTACACCCGTAGTGAGAGGGGGGCTGCACCAAAATACTGCAATACCGGTGCGTAGGGGTTAATGATCTTAAAAGATTCAGTTTCCCAAATAGAAGTATGGTGAAATCAAAAAGCATCCATGTGTTTAAAACTAGATTGGATAAAACTAGATCTGGAGACGGGAAAATACGAGCTAGTGAATCCTTTATACAACAACTAGGTAAACACACACACACACACACACACACACACACACACACACACACACACACACACACACACACATTAAGGTTAGAATATGCAGCAGTAGTGTGGTTCCCACACAAAAAGAAAGATATAAACAAGATTGTGAGAATACAAAGAATAGCAGCCAAGATGGTCCCTAGCCTGGAAGATCTGTTGTACAAAGAGAGGCTGGAAAAGCTGGATCTAACATCCTTAGAGGAAAGGAGAGAGAGGGGCAACAAGATTGCAGTATTCAGGGCAATGATGGGAGTAGATAAAATTGACAAAGATGATCTGTTTGTATGGGATAGGAGAGTAACATAAGGACACGGAATGAAACTGAAAAAGCCAAGCTGCTTGAGGGATATCAAGAAATACAGTTTTCCTTATAGATGCACAGACCTGTGGAATAGCCTGGAGAAAGAGATCATCCAGTCTAAAAACTTAAACGAGTTCAAAGCAAAATCTGACTTATTGAGAAACAGAGACGGGACCCCACGAGCATAGCTCATTTCCTGTATATCGCAACTAGGTAAAAACTAGATAAATACACACACACACACACACATACACACACACATACATACACACACACACACAGAGCAAGAAAGAGAGAGAGAGAGAGGGGGGGGAATAATTATGTCAGCAACATGCCACAAAATCAATTGTGTTGACTTACATAAACAGTATTAGTTACTGATAAGAGGATGTACATTGTATTTTTCCCTTTCTATGTATATTCTCTTTAATGCTTATGTGGACTTAGATAAACATGCCTGATAGTGATGCAGTGAGGTCAGGGATGCACAAGGTATTATTATTTCCCATTTTATTTAATTTTCTCTCTTTCTATTGCTTATTTTATAATCACTGAATACAACTCAAAAATGAATAAGTGAAAGGGATAGAAACAAAATGAGAAGGAAAGAAAAGGAACAGGAAAGTTAAGATAGAAGAAAGGAGAAAATAAGAAAAGGAAAAGTGGGAGAAAAATAGAGAGAGGGGAGAGAAGAGATACAGATTATGTTGTGGTTTGTCAACATGGGCTTTTAAAATTTAAAACATATCCCTATGTGCACAGGACCAGTTTGCACGGTACCTCTAGTTTAACAAATCGCTGAGCAACCTGGTGACTGTATGAATGCATTCCGGGTAAATACAGAGGGTCTACTGTATGTGTTTTAGATGTAACTAATATTCATTCATGTTTAAAATTGCTTAACGTAGCACTACTGGTATAAGCTGGTGGTGGTCAAACACCAAACCCCCGTTTTCCCATGGGTTATACAGTATATTCCATAACTACTTGTAACACTTCAGACCCCTCTGTACAGTACAGTGACATTTTATCATAATTACTACAGTTTATAAGGTTGTTTTTCTATGTCCGAACTGCTATGCAGTACAAGTATAGGGTTTAAAGAGAATTAGACCTGAGGGAGGGAGGGGAGTACAACATTACTATCCATCAGTACGTCATCTTCCAGCACTCCTTTAGCCACTATATGATGGACAATTGAGTGTTTATTGTAAATTCAAAAGCACTGCAGTAGTGTACAACTGATACTGGTCTGACCAGATTTTTTTTTTTTACAACTAAGCCAACCACTCCAGGTCACGGACTTCCTCACATTACAGTAAGACCTCACTATAACGAACTAATTGGGGCCCAAACCATTCCGAAAAATGCGAAATTCCAATAAAAGCGACATCCAGATTTCCCCCTGCTAATCCGGACTATTTCCGATGTATCAGACATTAGTTTGAATCACATGAACGGTTCTTAAACTGTTTTGACTACCACTGCAGTACTGTACCGTACTATAACTTTACTACATTAATGAAATGGTATAATATATATAATAATACTGTACTGTACACTGATAAACATGTCTTTTATTTACTTTATTGTGGTGAACATTGCTGAAGTGGTCAGGCAGTCCGGACTGCTTCTGGCTATATCGGAATTTTTCCAATACATAGGAATTTGGTCCGGTAGCTCCTCGAGACTGATAAAAGCGAATTCTGGTCTATTGAAGTCTGTTATATTAAAGCACGGGCCGAACAGGGTAGTACTCCCGAGGGGAATGGGAATGCTGGTGATAGGGAGAGCTGGAGCTCCTGTTTCACTAGCTACCTAACCATCCCCCTTTGCTGACCTTTTCAGTGTGACAGTAACATGGAGAGTAGACCACCATACTCTCCCAAACATTTCCTCTAACTATCCTATGCACTACACCACATGCGCTTTACATATCACACAACGTACCCCACTACGTTACAGGGGTTGACGCCAGCAAGGGCATGCGGCCAGAAAACTTTGCCCCCGCTACCTAGTGGCGGACTTTGGGGGGAGGCTTGACTGGGGTTCCGCCGGCACAGATCATGGGTCCAAGGCAAGATGGGGCTCGAACCTGTGCTAGAGGGTACAGGGCATTGTGGTTCCCAGGCTACTGCTTCCGCTCAATAGAGAGGGGCCCAAACCTGGGAGTAGCACCCCAGGAGGCTGCCCTATCAGTGGGTGTATAATGGCGGGGCAGTTGCAGTGCCAAGCCGCGCTTGGAGGGTGTCCCTGCAGGTGTCCTGGCAGGGTGCCCCGAGGCCACTACCACAGCCACTAGTAAGCTGGTGGGCTAGGGGTCCCAGATCCATTGCCTGGACCTGGGTCTGTGCAATGGGTCGGGCCTTTGGAATGTTTACCCCCCATTATCTTACTGACCATGAACTACAAAAACAAGCACCAAAGCAAGCCTGAGGACAGCAAATCACCCAGGGGGATTAGGGTGGGTTCGTGGAATGTGGGAAGTTTAAGAGGAAGAGCATGGGAAGTCGTTGAGGCATTCAGTAGGAGGTGGGTGGATGTGGCATGTTTGCAGGAAGTCAGGTACAGAGGTGGATCAGCCAGAAAGATTGTTGGGAAGGATTGCTACTATAAGTTGTTTTGGCAGGGGGGAACTGAGAGATATGGGGGTGTGGGTGTGTTGGTTGCAGAGAAATGGGTGGAATATGTCATGAATGTTATGAGAGTAAGTGATAGGATATTTATCAGTAGTGAAAATTTTGATCAGGCAGAAAATTATTTCAGTTATATCGGCATATGCTCGTGTATGGAGTACAACTCTCATGTGTGGGGAGGCTCTCCACATGCAGCTCTTCTCAATAGGGTGGAGTCAAAGGCTTTTCGTCTCATTAACTCTCCTCCTCTTACTGATTCCCTTCAACCATTGTCTCTTCGCCGCACTGTTGCATCTTTATCTCTCTTCTATCGCTACTTCAATGGTCACTGTTCCTCTGAACTGTCTGCTTGCATCCCTCCACCTCTACGACGGGCACGTAGTACCCGTCTAGCAACAAACTCTCATCCCACGGAGAAAGGAAAAATATGATTTTTAAGGTGGCAAATCAGGTGAAGAGGGATAATCGGGACATTGTAGGTGAGCAGTGTGTGAAGAATGATGATGGAAGGGTAGTGGTGAACAGTGAGGATATTAAAGATGCATGGAGAAAGCATTATAGCCGATTGTTGAATGAGGAGTTTGATTGGGATAGAGAAGGTTTGGAGCCAGCTGATACAGTGTTTGGCCCTTGGCTGTTGATTGACGCTGCTACTGTGAGTCAGGCAATAGGCAGGATGCGGGCGGGGAAGGCGGCAGGTGTGTCTGGGTTGACTGCCGAAATGTTGAAGGCCTCAGGAGATACTGGGGTGAGGTTAGTCACTGACCTGATAAATAGGATTATATATGAGTGTGTTGTCCTAGATGATTGGCTGAAGAGTGTAATTGTAAATGTGTACAAAGGGAAGGGTGATGCCCTGGAAAGGGGAAATTACAGAGGTATAAAGCTCTTAGATCAGGTAATGAAAGTAATGGAGAGAGTTCTAGATGGCATGATTAGAGAAAGAGTGATTATCGATGAGATGCAGTTTGGGTTTATGCCAGGCAGGGGGACCACTGATGCCATATTCATTGTTCGACAGCTTCAGGGAAAATATATTCGAAAGAAAAGGGAATTGTATTTTGTTTTTGTTGATTTGGAAAAGGCCTTTGACAGTCCCTAGAGAGGTGGTGAAGTGAGCAATGAGAAAGCTAGGGTTGGAAGAATGGCTGGTTATGGCCATGTACATGGGTGCTCGCACCCAGGTAAGAGTGAATGGAGCTTTGAGTGATGAGTTTTCCGTGAATGTTGGTGTGCATCAGGGGTCAGTTTTGAGTCCGTTGTTGTTTATCATGGTGCTCGAAGCCCTCTCACGTGACTTCAGAGATGGACTCCCATGGGGGATGTTGTATGCTGATGATTTGGTGTTGACTGCAGAGAATGAAAAGGAGGCGGAGGAATGATTTAAGAAGTGGAGAGATGGTATGGGGCACAAGGGCTTAAGGGTAAATGCAGATAAAACAAAAGTGATGATATCTAGGGTTGGTGGTGGTACAATCAGAGGAGAGGGAGAGTGGCCATGTGCAGTTTGCCACAAGGGTGTGGGAAGTAATTCCATCTTGTGTAGTGTTTGTGATAAATGGGTGAACAAGAGATGTAGTGGTATTAGAGGTAGACTGCGAGATGATGCTGATTTCATGTGTGCAGCGTGTTGGGGAGAGCAGGCGGAGATTGTTAGGCGTGAGAGGGTTGAACTTGCAGGTGAGTCTCTTGAGTGTGTGGAGGAGTTTCGTTATATGGGAGACATTCTAATGCCCCCCCAAAATTTTTCGATGGTATAATGACCGGGATTTTTGATACTATATAAAATTAATAATTCCACCGCTTAATCCGCCAGTGAAGAGACCACCAATATAGGATTGTCTCACCTGGTACTTAGACTGATAGAATTTAATGATGTTTCTGTTTACTGCCAGAGTATATATCCTAGAGTTAATAAGGAGGCCTCGTTAATTTGATCATCACCTAGAAGAAACACCAACAGATAATGATTGTAATAATTTGATATGCTGCCACCACCCAGCGGTTGCCGGGAAAAAAAAGTATTAAAGATATTAGTCCCGTACGATGGAAGAGGGGCCAATGAGGCCTACGGCAGTAACAGGGTAGCGTGAGTACAATATATGAAAGCGTGGATTTTATAGACGAAACATGCCTTGCGGGCCACTCGATCTCATGAATTACTCCCCAGAGGATTTATACCAAACACATACGAAAAGTATACTTATCTATATTGCTAACCTTAAATTACACAGAATGAATAGAACAACGAACAGGAATTAATTACTGGATCATAGTAAAACTTTAGTCTCCGATACCACCAGAATATCTGAGAGAATGGAAGCTCTCTTCTCCACAGTTTATAAATCACCTGACTCACATAACACAGTACAAAGTAATTATTTAAGAGTATACCACTACAATAGTACCTTGGGCTTTACACACATGTTGACTAATCTGCTCACAGAAATACTACTCGCCCGATACAAAAACACCTGTACATAAAGAATTCACTCAACATGATCTCTTAACCCGTCGCGAGGTACTCGTCATAGAAAATTACAACCACAGGAGAAACTCACATAAACCACGGTCTCAAAAGGACTCGTAGTAATACCCAGTTTACAACGTGTTACACAGTTTACTCTACTTTTAAAGAAAACCTCCCTATTTTCCATGGGTTTGCACAACATAACATATCTATGTAAATAGTCCGAAGCCCAAGAATAATTTAATATGTAGACTTAGCGTTCGCAGTACTCTGCATGATAGATGAAAAGAACACTCCATTTCTCACTCACTTATAACCAAAATAATACACTTCATGAATAAAGGCTACTAAGTGGACCATACGACACCATTTATCGACACTGTGAACTGAAAGGGACTAAGTGGAAACGTGTAAGGGCTTTGGCACTAGAGACTGTGAGACACGACGCAGTCGACGGGCAGACTCCGAGACGCCACACCAAATCTGTGGATCCGTCCTCCATGAGGTTCAGCTCAGAAGTCATATAATAGCATTGAAAAATATTATCAGACAACTTACTTTATATATAGTTAGAATGACAACTATTTATTGTGACGTATGGGGGAGAAATACCATGAATTACTCGGGTCCATACCTGTGGATCCGTCCTCCATGAGGTTCAGCTCAGAAGTGACGCATCGGGGGCAGGACGCCCCGCAAAAACCCGCGACGTTCTTACAACCGGTTCTGACTTCGACCAATTACTCTACAGCCAACCTGTTATACCATCGTCCAGGACTTTTGCAATAAGAAATTTACACAGTCCTTTACTTAGCCAAAATGACTTATGATGATTTAAATTTTGTGGTAATGACATAGGTCTAACAATTTAAAACGATGCCCAAAGTCACGCATTTACATAATTTCCCTTTGTTCACGTTGGTACTGTCCTACGTGATCTGGTGACTGTGTAAAATAAATTAATTTCGTGGCTAACAATGACAATAATCAATAATCAGACTTTACCTAAGTTCTTAGACATCATTATTTAGTACAACAAGATGATAAACACAAACTCAACTACACAATTCTGAATTCCAGGTGTAAATACGACTCATCACGAATTTTAATCTCGAATCAACTTTCTTCGCCTCTTTATCAAAACCAGACACGAATTTGCGCGTCCTACTCACTCCACACGGTCCACATATTAATAATAATACTCCCCTACTACACTTTAACTAAAAACAAGCCCAAAAATGAATTACTAGGTCCACTACCCTTACATTACATCATCTTAACAGGGTCCAGAATTACACTTACATCATACATAACCTAACGTAAATTACATACATATTATACTTACACTATACTTATATTAACTTATATTACTCTTATACTACTTATATTATACTTATGTGATAGACTAGAAATTTCAGCATTACAACATGTTATGTGCCGGAGGTGGGGCTGGAGTTAGCTCGGTTGCTAGAGTGAGAAGTGGTTGGAAGAAATTCAGGGAGCTGTTGCCTCTCCTGACATTGAGAGGACTCTCCTTACGTGCTAAGGGGTCTTTGTATGCAGCATGTGTTAGGAGTGTGATGCTGTTTGGTAGTGAGACCTGGGCAGTAAAGGAAGAGGATATTCGCAGGTTTAAACGTACAGAAATGACAATGATTAGGTGGATGTGCAGTGCATCCCTGCGTGCAAGGCCTGGCGGGATTGGGTTTACGATGGAAGAGTTGAGTGGTAGGATGGGACTGGAGTGTA
>JAGKTI010003676.1:0-43651 GCA_018397915.1 Birgus latro
CCCCAACTCGTGTTTTCCCTGCAGTCTGACAGAGCAGGGGATCCGCCGTCAGGCCATCCATCGTCCGCTCCTCACCCTCTGCTCCTAGGGTGTCTCCTGACGGGGAGGTCCCTTGCCTGGCCCACCCAGTTTCCTGTGGCCAGGCGGAACATACTCCCTCTCCTCCAGGAGGCGGGTCTAGGGGAGACCCCTTGATGGAGCATTGGCAAGGCCCGATCCAGGGCCTTAGCTTCCTTCAGCCTGCCCCTCGTGCAGTCGTCAAGGTGGAGGTCCCGCCTGCTCAGTTGCCGGAGCCGAGTCCTGCCAGTAACGCCCCCAGCCCGAGGTTGCCGTGAGGTGACCCTGACGGAACTCCTTCCCCCGGCAGTTGCCACGGTCCTGTCCCGACAGCAGCCCCAGGTTCCAGTGGGTCTGACCCCCAGACTCCACGGGGTCTACCTAGGACTCCAGGCAGAGACCTGCCTGGCGGAGAGGCCCAGCCTGGCACTCCCCGGAGCCGACACCAGGCTCATCTGCTCTCCCTCTTTGGCCCTAGTCCCGAGCCCCACACACCTACCAAGGGCTCCAGGAAGGGCAAGTCTCCCACAACCCCACTGGCCAGATACTGGGAGACGACATGAATAGTGAAAGTGAAAGTGTCATATCAGAGTGCTCAATATGGACCAGTGAATTTTCCTGGCCGTGACTGTAACGCTTAGTGTATTCCAACTCAGTGCATTGGCTCAAATAATATCCCAGAGTGCCTCAGTTCATGGGACTGGACGAGCCTTAAGCTCTGTTCACACGAGGTGATTTCAGTCGCGGCGTTGTCGCGCAGCAAACGTGGTGACTGTTCACACAAGGTGTTTCCAGTTGCGGCGTTTTTTTTTTTTTTTACGTGTCCGACTCTGGACAAAGGCTTCAGGGCCTATTTCTCGGGGGCAGTGGTCTGTCCCAAGGCCCAGTAGTCCTCCTACACCTCCACATGTCACCACTTTGGCGCTAACACCCACCGTCCATATTGGATACATGCTAGGGCTGTCTCATACAGGACTGGTAGATGTATAATAAGATAACATCATTTTTGTACAATAGGTTAGTAAATAAGGTGATACGCATGATAACATTACCGTGTAAGATGAATGTTATATGAAAATATAAAGTGTTGTTCAGTTCACTCACCCATAGTCTTTTTAGCCTGTGTGTCTCCGTTACTGCAGAATATTTCCACCAGTTCTTCCCAACACATTTTCTTTGCACCTCTGTCCTTGTATTCGGAACATGTCATGTCCCAAATGGCTGGACGTTTCTCAACTTCATCGATCTGCAGGTCGGTGTCAAACCGATCACGCTCAAGTTCAGTCATCTTTTCACGATCGACTGACTCCTTCGGCTCCACTCTCCACGTGGAGTGACCTCTCATTTGATATTGTCACATGCCTCGCAGCCAATGAGGCGCGACTTCACCATAGAAACGTGGTGTTTATCGCCTCATGTGTACAGCCCCATACAAACACAAGGAACTCGAGTCGCTCAACAAACACGCGACAGGAAGGGAAATCTCGAGTCGCGTGTTTGGCCCAGCAACAAGCGACTAATGTGTGAATGCTCTTATAGACTTTCATTGACCTCCTAGTCACACATTTCCAAACATGTGATTTAAATCGCCTTGTGTGAACAGGTCCTTAGTGTAATCTTTAGGGAAGGCGGTAGCTCGATCGGTAGAGAGTTGGCTTGTGGTCCCGTGGGACCCAGGTTCGAATCCTTGCTGGTGCAGGGAACAGTTTAAGGATTTGAATTTCATTAAATCAGGCTTTACTGATCTACCAGAAGACCCGCCGACATGTCGTAAAAATGACCCTGCTAATACCAATACACCAGTCCTGTATGAGACAGCCCTAGCATGTATTCAATATGGACGGTGGGTGTTAAGCGCCGAAGTGGTGACATGTAGACTGTAGGAGGACGACTGGGCCTTGATAGCAGGCTGTGAAGCCTATGCCCAGAGTCGGACACATAAAAAAAAAAAAAAATCACAGTGATGGTGTACAACGTACAGAGAACAGTGCAGTCCTTTGTCTATATATTGACGCTCTCCCCCCCAGTGTGACTAAACCATAAAGTGCTCTTGTAAAAACTAAATTACATAAAGAAAGCAGTGCCACCCCTCTGTATAACAAATATTAATTTCTCCCTCCATGGTGATCGGCACCTTCGTGAGATGAACTAGGCGTACACCTACTATCCCCCGGTGTGTTCCCTAATAGTTAAATAATTCAGTCTACCCCCCCCTCCCTATACGTGTGATAACTGGACAACATTCCCGTGTGTGCACGCGCACATCTCCGCGAGTGCTATATCTATCAGTGTAACTTGTATACCAGTGCCGCCCAGTGCATACTACTGTGCATATAGAGGCCATTATAGTTGTTATGCCATGTGTTTGAGGGCCGACAACTCATCCCTTGTGCACGTAGGCGAGAGGTGAACTTATTACCTGTCGCGTTTCTGAGGGGTGACTTTTCGTCCCGTCAAATATGCAGACTGACAGCGGGTTCTTATTCAAGACTGGGTCGGCATTTCTTAGAAAAGGACTGGGCACAAAAACAAGGCAGTGAACTGTTACACACATGTATGACAAATATCTTTCCAGAGACAAATACTACAACACTAGATACAATAGATTCTGGGTTGGCCAGAGAAGGGTTAGTACAAGGTTTTACTGAATTATAATCTGTCTCTATACCGGCTTAAGAAAGTATGGTAGAATACATCCAGTATTTATGTTTCTTCTATTACACTTATACTTTGGACATAGAAATACACTCGTTTACAATTTCCCAATATAGTATAGCATTGGACGGCCTGATACAAGGGTTCAGTTACATTAACACTATGTCGATAGACACAAATCTGGTTGGCGGTCTATCACGGAAGGGGTCGGCTGCGCTTGAGCGCTCTGAGAGGGGGGACTGCGGTATTGTAGAGAAACACTCAGAGATGGCTAGACACACGGTGACTAACGTGCCTGTACACCGGGGAGGAGAAGGATTAATAATTGAGGGGATGGCATGATCACTTTGTGGGTGTCGTTTCCAAAGGACACGGTGTGGGTAGCTTTACCAACACTGGTGTGCCATTACACTGGGGAAGGAGAGAATTAATAATCAAGGAGATGGCACGATCGATACAATATATTTTTCCTGTTTGGTCACATCGGTGTTTCATTCACTGGCGGGAGAGTGCGTGACAGTGCACAAGCGGGGTCGCACAGGACTCCGCTCGTGATATACCATAAACCAGGATCACTAGTGGGCTCGTCCAATCTTATACTCTGGGCTTTTCTGGTCACTTAATTACGAGAACACACTGTAAGGAATCACTTGCGTTACACATATGACCGTTTCCATGCGTCTGGGTCTAAGAGGCACACGCTGGTAAAGTCCATCTGTTTCACCATCACTGGTGGGCCGAAGGTTGATAATTCCTCCGTCAGGAGGGTGGACAGGGTGACGCGCCTTTGCAAGGCCCCACACTTAGGTGCGGGGCTAGGGGCTTGGTCCGAAGAGAGCCAGGAGGCAGGCCTGACACCGAGTCAGGGATGGCCCCAGAGAGGTCCCACCAGCAGGTAAGTCGTGCCCTGGTGTTTGGGGCGGCTCCTGGGGTATCTGAGGACCCAGTGTACTGGAACCTGGGGTGGTTGGACTGTGGCAATGGCTAGAGGGCAGCGCCGCCATCAGGGCCATCTCACGGGAACCTTGGGCTGGGGGAGTAGTCGACAGGGCCCGACGCCAGCTGCTACATCTGCTGGGGCTTCACCTCGGCTGCTGCTCACACTGGCTGAGTTGAAGGGAACCAAGGCCCCGGGTAAGGCCTCGCCCAGACTTCGGGAAAGGGTTCTCCCCAGCTGCTCCCTCTGCAGTAGAGGGGGTGTGTCCCACCTGGCTACAGGAAACAGGGTGAGGCAGGCAAGGGACTTCCCCATTGGGAGATATCCTGGGAACAGAGGGTGAGGAGCAGACTGTGGCCAACTCTGCCTCCCCCGTACAGCTAGTGGCCGGCACGGCAGTTCCTCTGCCCTGTCGGAACTCAGGACTCGCACGAGGCACAGCTCGCTCTATCCTGTCACCGTGAGGGGAATGAGAATCTCCATGTAGGAGAAGAGCGGACTATAGCCTGCTCTGCCTCTGGCTTGACGCTGCTAGTGGGTGACGTTGTGGTCCTACAGGGGACTATAACTCTGGTATGGCTTGTGGCCTGTACCATGGAGCAGGGAGTACTAGTAGCAGAGGGATGGACGATGGCCGGTCCTGCCTCGTACCCAGCATGACTTGTGGCCGGTGCTGTGGCACTACTCTGGGAGGAACGACTACAGGTAGTGGATGACTGGTGGCCTGTCCTGCCCGACTGACACGGTTTGTGGTCTGTGTCGTGGCCCTGCAGCGGGAATGCACCTGGGGAACGGACTGTGGCCGGTTCTGCCCCTTTCCCGGTATGACAGTGGCCAAAACTGCTGTTTTGCATGGAGTTGCCTAAGCAAACTCCACCCCTTACCTGGCGAGTGGAATTTAGGCCGGAAACTAGGTGCTGCCCACTGCTACCTTCCCGGGACACCGGCTGGGAGTAAGAGGGGTGTCGGTAAGGAATACTGGTGTGCTGTTCCTGTCCCCAGCCGCTCAGTGTCAGTGGCGGAGCCCCAGTAGTCCTGGGGGGGGCTTGGGGTGTTGGTGTCATCTGCACCGGCGTCCATGTCGTCTACAGCCCTTACCTTGAACTCCTGTATTTCAGTTTCGGTCCTGGAGGATGAGGACACCGAGGGCGACACCACCACAAACAACCACTTAGACCCCAGGGTAACGGAGCTCAAGGACGACGATACACCACAGCAGCTAGATTTTTAGGACCACCCCCACACCTCCCCACGGTGGCGGGGGCCACCCCACAGAAATATCACCCTTGAAGATGAGAGTGAATGGGGTAAAGGCAAGGCTGCTAGTAGATACGGGAGCAGCTAGATCCTGCCTATACAGTCACTTCTACTCCCGTCACCGTTCGAACCTCGGCCCGCTATTCTCCACCTCAGCTCACCTTGTGGACGTGGGAGATGGCCCCCTGCCCATACCTGGGGAAATGCAGGCCCTATGCGCAGACACGCACCAAAATGTCTTTGTGTTACACCCCTTCATCATCTTTGACTCCTCTTGTCGTGTGTACGATGGATACCTGGGGCTCGATCTTCTTCAAAAGCTCTGGACAAGCATCGACTGCCACGGACGGCGACTCCAGTCCAACAAACCTCCGGACTCCAGCCCTCAGCCCATCTGCACGTGCACGTCCCCCCCTCCACCCACGGTCCCTACTCCTCGCCCCCTGGGGGCTCCTGACCCCTTGTTTCTTACCCTTCCCACCCTCGCCTTCCCCGCTACCATCTCCTCCACCCTCACCATTCCCCTTCATCATGAGGCCTGGCTTCAACTAAACCGGCCATCAGGAACCCCCATCCTTTTCTCACCCTCCTTGCCCCCTGGAGCCCTTTCCTCCTGCTTACTCCCCCCCATCTACCTCCCCCCCACCTACCTCCCCCCCACTGCGATATGGTGCGCATCATTAACCTTTCCACCACTCCCCTTACCCTACCAAAAGGGCTAGTTGTGGGAGAAATGGAGGAGTCTGAGCCCTGCACACCCCCTTGCGCCTCTGCTCCCCTCCCCCTCTACCCTTCTCCTCCCCTACCCCCCATCTCTCTCCTCACCAAACGGACAGCCTACACCACCTACTCCTGGACTTTCAGGACCAACTGATATAGGCCACACCACCGTCCTGACCCATGAGATCGACACGGAAGGACCACCAATTCGCCAACCATCTCGGCGAAAAAAAAAGCCATCAGCGAGCTAAGGAGGACCGGCACGTCCAGGACATGTTAGATGCCGGTGTCATCTCACCCTCCGCCCGTGGTCCTCTCCCCTCATACTAGTGAAAAAGAAGGGTGGGTCAGTGAGATCCTGTGTGAACTACAGACGCCTCAACGACATTACCGCCAAAGATGCCATGCCCCTGCCATGTATAGATGACTCCTTTGACTCCCTGTACAGAGCATCATGGTTTTCCACCTTGGACCTCCAGTCAGGATATTGGCAGGTTCTAGTACACCCCACCGACAGAGAAAAAAACGCCTTCTCAACCAGCAGCAGGAGACATTACGAATTTAACGTCCTGCCCTTCGGACTCTGCAATGCCCCTGCCACTTTCTCGCGTCTTATGGAGTCCGTCCTTAGTGGCCTCACGTGGGTGACTTGCCTGGCCTACTTAGATGATGTCATCATTTTTAGCAGGACCTGGGCCGACCACCTCCACTGCCTCAAGCAGGTCTTCCAACGGATCAGGTAGGCCAGGTTAAAACTTAAACCATCTAAGCGCATCCTGGCGGCATGCTCTGTTGCCTTCCTGGGACACATTATCTCCCACGAAGGGATTGCTCCCGATCCAGACAAGCTCTGCGCTATCGCGGACCTCCCACTACCAAGGAATGTAACAGAAGTCTGAGCTTTCCTGGGACTCACCTCCTATTACCGGAGGTTTGTAAGAGGCTTTGCCAACATCGCGAAGCCCCTCCACGACCTGACTAAGAAAGGAGAGCCCTTTTCATCATAGACAGAGGACAGGGTCATCGCCTTCAACACTTTGAAAAATAAACTGATCACAGCCCCCGTCGTTACCTTCCCAGATTACAACCTACCATTTGGCCTATACATGGACGTATCACTAATCGCGATCGGCGCCGTCCTAGCACAAGTACAAGAAGGATGAGAGCACATTATCGCATGTGCCAGCCGAACCCTCCACTAGGCGCAAAAGAACTATGCTGCCACCGAGTGCAAGTGCCTTGGAATAATCTGGGCCCTAGAACACTTCCGGGCCTACCTATCTGGCACTAAGGTCACCATCATCACTGATCATCAGTTGCTCCAATGGCTCCGACAATTAAACACCCATAATGCGCAACTCATCAGATGGAGGGAGACCTTAGAAGATTTCCACTACAAGATCTCCTATCGCCACGGGAAACTCCACACCAACGCTGATGCCCTGTCCTGGCTCCCTATCTAAACCATCCATCCCATGTCGGAATTAGTCCATCAATGGATACCAGCCCACATCTTTTCCAAACTACCAACAAGGTGATCACTTCTTCACACAAATGGGCCACATCGTACTCGACCCCAGTACTGCCCTGGACACCTTGACACATCTCCATTCAGACAACGGGATCCACCTGGGCACAAAAAAAATTACTGCAGGTGATTCGAGACATCTACTGAACAGCAAGCCCCTCCACCTTGGTCCAACAAGTTGTCCAAGCCTGCAGGGCCTGTGCCTTTGGAAAGGACATCACCCGCACCTCCGGTCCCACCGGCAGAATCACGGCTCACAAACCCTGCCAACTCTTGGCCGTGGATGTAGTAGGCCCCTTACCACCGAAAGCCGGCTACCGTTACGTAATCACGTTCGTAGACAGCTACCCCAAGTTCCTTATCGCCTGTCCCACTAAGGAACACCATGCTGTGGCAGTAGCTGAAGCCCTCGCTGCCACGTCTTCCCCTATTTCGGTATCCCACAGGAGCTACATTCCGATAATGCACCAGAATTCACCGGGAAAGTATGGCAAGAACTCACCACTCTTTTTAAATATCAAATTGAAATACAGGAGTTAGGGGTTGGAGCTGCAGACGACACGATGGCCGGAGCAGACAACACCAGCACCCCCAACCCCCCCCAGTACCACCAGGGGACCGCCGCTGACACAGAGCGGCTGGGAACAGGAATGGCATACCTGTATCATTTCCCGGCGCCCCTCTTGCTCCCAGGTGGTGACCCGGAAAGGTAGCAGTCGCCGACACCTAGTCTCCGGCCGAAATTCCACTTGCCAGGTAAGGGGAGGAGTTTACAACTCCACGCAATGCCGCGGTATCGGCCACAGTCATACCGGGTACGGGACAGAACCGGCCACAGTCCGTTCCCCAGTTGCATCCCCGCTACAGGGCCGCGGCACGGACGCGTGTCGGCCGGGCAGGACAGGCCATAAGTCGTCTGACTCCTGTAGTCGTTCCCACCAGTGTGGTGCCGCAGTATTGGCCGTAAGCCGTACTGGGTACGAGGCAGGATCGGCCACAGTCCGTCCCTCTGCTACTAGTCCTCTCAGCTCCCCGGTATGGGCCATTAGACTTACCAGAGCTACAACCTCCTGTGCCACCATGATGTCGGCCACTAGTCACGTCGGGCCAGAGGTAGGGCAGGCCATTAGCCGCACTGAAGCTGTTGTCCCCATGGGCCACCGAGACGTCAGCCATTAGTCACATCAGGCCAGAGGCAGAGCAGGCCACTAGCCGGATTGAAGCTGATGTCCCCTGTGCTACCACGACGTTGGCCACTAGTCACGTCAGGTCGGATGTAAAGCAGGCCATAGTCCGCTTCTCTCCTACAGGAGGACTTGCAGCCAGAGAGGACCCCTTCCCCGAGCTGTGGCAAGGCCTCACCCAAGGCCTTGGTTCCCTGCAACTCTACCAGGGTGAACAGCGGCCGAAGCAGAGTCCCTGCAGACTCCACAGCCGACGTCCGGCCCTAGGTTCCCATGTGACGACCCTGTCGGCACTGCCGCCCTCTAGCCGTTGCCGCAGTCCAGCCGCCCCGGGTTCCAGTGCCCTGGGTTGTCAGTTGCCCCAGGAGTTGCCCCGAACACCAGGGTGTGACTTACCTGTGGGCGAGGCCTCCCTGAGTCTCTCCCAGACTCGACGACAGGCCTGTCTTCTGGCTCTCTTTGGGCCAAGCCCCTAGTCCCACGACTATGTGTGGGGCCCTGTCCAGGGGCGTGCCACTCTGCCCTTCCTCCGGACGGATGAATCAACCTAGGGCCCACCAGTGGTAACAAAGTTAGTGGACTTTACATATGTGTGTGTTCTTTTGACCCAGATACTGTATTTGTGTGCATTAACTTATACCATACGAGTGATCCCCTACAGTGTATTCTCGAGTTAAGTGACCAGGAACCCAGAGTATAAGACTGGACGAGCCTGATAGCTAAACGTGGCCTGACTTATATCCCGAGTAGAGTCCCGCGTCCCCCCCCAGTGAACAAAATGCCTTTGTGACCAGCAGAACATTAATATTGTGTCGGTTGTGCCATTCCCTTGTTATTTACACTCTCCCTTCCCAGCCCACAGGCACACGAGATGAAACACCTCAGTGACCAACAGAAGGAGTACATGTTATTTCCATTGTGCCTCCCCTTTGTGCATTAAATCTCCACACACCCCCGTGTCCGGGGACGTTAGTCAGGGTATGCCAGAATATTGCAGTCCCCCTGCCAGTGATCACTACAGGCAGACTCTACCTGAGATAGACTTCCGGCCAACAGGTGTCTGTGACACAGGTGTTAACGTAACTCATATACAGTGCCGTCCAGTGCTATACGGGTTTGGGAAATTATAGTAGATTCATTCCTGTGTCTTAAATTATAAGTGTATTGTATGTGAAATACAGGAGTTAGGGGTTGGAGCCGCCAACCACATGGCAACCAGCGCAGACGGCACCAGCTCCCCCAACCCCCCCAGACCACCGGGGGATTACTGCCAACACAGCGCGGCTGGGAACAGGAACGGCCTACCTGTTTAACTTCCCGGTGCCCCTCTTGTGCCCAGGTAGTGGCCCGGAAAGGTAGCAGTCGCCGGCACCTAGTCTCCGGCCGGAGCACAGCTCATCAGGTAAGGGGTGGAGTTTACAACTCCACACAACGCCACGGTACCGGCCATAGTCGTACCGGGTATGGGGCAGAACTGGCCACAGTCTGTTCCCCAGTTGTCTTCCTGCCACAGGGCCACGACATGGACGCTTGTCGGTCAGGCAGGACTGGCCAGCAGTCGTCCGTTTCCTGTCAGCATTCCCCCCAGAGTGGCACCGCAGTACCGGCCATGAGCTGTACTGGGCATGAGGCAGGATCGGCCATAGTCCATCCCTCGGCTGCTAGTGACCCTAGCTAATCAGCACAGGCCATATCCGTCCCAGAGCTCACCTCCTGTGCCCTCTCGACGTCGGCCACAAGTCACGTCAGGCCAGAGGTAAGGCAGGCCACAAGCCGCCAGGAAGCTATCCTCCCAGCCACTCAGGCGTCGGCCACAAGTCACTCCAGGCCCCACAGTCTTAAGCAAGACCTTGGTTCCCTACGACTCCACCAGGGTGACCAGCTGCCGGACCAGAGTCCCTGCAGACCTCGCAGCCGACGACGGGCCCTGTCCACTACTCCCCCGGCCCGGGCTTCCCGTGAGGCGACCCTGACGGCGACGCCATCCTCGAGCAGTTGCCGCAGCCCAGCCACCCCGGATTCCAGTCCCCTGGGTCCCCTGTTGCCCCAGGAGTTGCCCCGAACACCAGGGAGTGACCTACCGGTGGGCGAGGTCTCCCGAAGGCGCTCCCAGAGCCGACGTCAGGCCCGGCTCCTGGCCCTCTTCGGGCCGATCCCTTAGCCCCACGGCCATGTGTGGGGCCCTGCCCAGGAACGCGCCACTCTGCCCCTGTTTCCCTCCTGATGGAGGAATCAACCTGGGCCCACAAGTGTTAACCAAGTGAGTGGACTATCTATATATGTGTGTGTACCCTTAGACTCAGATATAGTGTGCATCGACAGATATCTCACGAGTGATCCCCTACAGTGTATCCTCAAAGTGAAGTGACCAGGAACCCCGAATAAGATTGTACGTGCCGATAGATAGAACGTAGCCTGACCTATATCTTA
The DNA here is from genome assembly GCA_018397915.1 of Birgus latro. NCBI lineage: Eukaryota > Metazoa > Arthropoda > Malacostraca > Decapoda > Coenobitidae > Birgus > Birgus latro. The sequence continues at coordinate 10,769 of JAGKTI010003676.1, forward strand.
AAGGTAGAGTCCCGCCGCCCTGGACAGTCTTCGTTATAATCAAGAAATACCCATTGTGTCATTGTGCCTTGCGTTGGTGTTTACGTTCTCCCTCCCCTGTGTTCAGTTAAACATTCACCCAGCCCTTTGTCCCGACGTGCTTAACCCGGGCATACTAAAATACCACAGTTCCCCTTGCTAGTGATCTTTACGGGCAACCCTACCTGAGACTTCTGGCCACCAGGTACCTAAAATACAGGTGTAACGTAACTTATATACAGTATATATGTAGTGCCGTCCAGTGCTATACGGGTTTTAGAGATTGTAGTAAAATCATTCCTGTGTCCGGAAATATAAATATGTTGTATGTACCATGAGTGTCGGGCTGATAGTACCATACCTGAACCAGAAGGTATAGTGACAGACAGCAATTGTATACAGTGTTCACTTACCCCCGGCCAACCCATTGTAATATCTGTGATGTATTACTGTTCTGTGTTAAACATCTAGAATACGTGTGTAATATTTACTGCCTTGTTTTTGTGTCCAGTCCTACTCTTAGGAGTTACCTCCCGGTCTAGAATAGGGACCCACTTTAGCCTGCGTATTTGAGGGCGAGAAACCGTCCCACAAATACGTAGCACAACAGTATGTGCCATAAGTGTTGGGTAAATAGTACCATACTTCTACCAGTCGGTATAGTGACAGACTCCACTTGTGTTAAGTGTTAACCCATCCCCGACCAACCCAGTTTGTAATATATTTGTTGATGTACTATTGTCCTTGGGAAGATATCTGGAATACATGTGTGTAATACTTACTGCCTTCTTTTTGTGTCCAGTCCTACTCTTTAGAGTTACCGACCCGGTCTAGAATAGGGACCCGCTGTAGCCTGCGTATTTGAGGGCGAGAAACCGATCCACAAATACGTAGCATAACACTGGTGGCTAGCAGTGGTTTTTGACCCGGACGGTGAAAAAGGACTGGAAAACTTTTTTTGAAAATGGCAGCCAAAACACATGTACCCCTACCAAAATTCGACCCAGAACAATGCGACATCACGACATACTTAAATATGGTCAAGCTGTCATTCTACCTTACCTGGGAAAGGCGGTATCTAGTATAGCACCAAAAATAGTCCCAGATCTCACGTGGGCCAGATTTGCAAAAATAGTAACAGAAGCTATTACCCCGTCATTAGGGAAAGTTGTCGCGATTTCACAACTAGATGCCCTAAAATATGACGGTGATTTGGACAACACGTTGGTCCAAGCTAGGCGACTCGTCACTGCCTCATACCCGGATGCTGAAATGAATACCCGGGATGAGCATATATTCAACACTCTCCTCAGAGTCCTTCCGAGCATGGTTAAGGAACATTTCACTATCCATGACCCGACAGGAAATTTGGACCATGATGTCCAGCTCATTCACCGCCTTCTCGCAGCACGCCCCGACATGCAACACATCAGGGTCGTGAGCCGGTTCCCAACGAAACCCTCCCCCACGCCGCCCCAATCCCTTCCAGCCCCAACGCGAAGCACCTCCGCCTTGGCTCTCCCAATAGCCCACCCCACCAGGAAGTGGCCGCCCCAGAAAGATAATACAAATCTTATCACTATCAATTCGTGGGAATTCACAGCCTGTAACAGCCGCTGCCCACTTCACGACATACGTAAACAACCGAAGGCGGCACGCAGAATTAGAGCCGACCCACCGAGGCGCCGCCCAATGTTGGCAGTAGATGAAGGCCCTGCGAACCCTGGACCCCCCCTCGTTGAGGAACCTGACGCCGGCTGCGAGCCAGAGAAGACTGATATCAACACAGCCCTCGAGCTGACATTGGATTTTTAGGACCACCCCCGCACCTCCTCACGGTGGCGGGGGCCACCTCTACAAAGTACCGACCCCCGTTCTATGACAAGATGAAACTACAGGGGGTCAAGGCAAGACTTCTGGTAGATACGGGAGCCGCCAGGTCCTGCCTGTATACACATTTCTACTCCCGCCATAAGAAGGTTTTTGGTCCCCTTTTCCCCACTTCAGCCCGCCTCATAGACACGGGGGAAGGCCCCTTGCCTATTCGTGGGGAAATTAGGGCTCTACGAACCAAGACTCATCAACCAGCCTCCACATATCATCCTTTCATCGTTTTTTACTCGTCCTGCCGCACTTATGATGGCTATTTGGGATTGGACCTGCTCCAAAAACTCCACACGCACATAGATTGCCACGGGAGGTGACTTCATTTCGACAGCCTCCCCAACAGCCCCCAGCCATTTGTACATGCACACGACAAAACGACACCGCCCCCTTCTCCTGCCCCAGCCCCCCCGGCCCTACTTTCCCCGCGACCGTCGCGTCCTCCCTCACCATTCATCCCCATCATGAAGCTTGGCTATGGATCAATAAGCCAACAGGGACCCACTCCCTATTCTCCCCAAGTGTCCCCACTGGGCCCCTCACTGCCTGCTTGATGTCGCCGACTTTCCTTCTGCCCCACTTCAACACCGTCAAAGTGGCGAACCTGGCGGCTACACCCCTCACTCTGCCAAGAGGACTCCTGATCGGTGACCTAGAGGCGGCAGAGCCTTGCGACACCCCACCCCTAAATTCAAACCCCTCTCCCCTCCCTCCTTTGCCTGACCACTTATCTCCCCATCAAGCCAAACACTGCACCATGTACTACTTGAGTATCAAGACCTTTTTTCGACCGGGCCCGCCGACTTGGGACGTACGACATATCTGGCCCATGAAATTCATACCACCAGGCCCCCCATCCGGCAACCCTCCCTCCGGAAGAACCCACACCAACGGGCTGAAGAGGACAAGCAAGTTCAAGAAATGCTGGATGCCGGCATCATCACGCCCTCTACCAGCCCCTGGTCCTCCCCCGTTGTCCTGGTTCGGAAAAAAGATGGCACTCAGCAATTCTGCGTCGATTACTGCCGCCTGAACGATGTAACCACCAAAGATGCCACTCCCCTCCCCCACATAGACGACTCCCTAGACTCCCTACACGGTTCCACCTGGTTCTCCACGCTGGACCTCCAGTCTGGATACTGGCAGGTCCCCGTTCATCCCCCAGATCAAAGGAAAACGGCCTTCTCCACAAGTAATGGGAAACTTTATCAGTTTAATGTTCTTCCCTTCAGGCTATGCAATGCCCCGGCCACCTTCTCCCACCTCGTTGAGTCCGTCCTCAGTGGTCTGACCTGGGAAGTCTGCCTGGCATACCTCGATGACGTTATTGTTTTCAACAAAACGTGGGCTGATCACCTGCACCGCCTCCGACAGGTGTTCCAACGAATACGCCAGGCCGGGTTGAAACTCAAACCCACTAAATGTGTCCTAGCTGCCTGCTCTGTCGCTTTCCTAGGACACATTGTCTCGGGGAAAGGCATCTCCCCGGATCCCGACAAGCTGAAAACCTTCGCCGACCAGCCTCTTCCACAGGACATCCACCAAGTCCGCGCCTTCTTGGGGCTCACGTCGTATTACCGGCAGTTCACCAAAGGGTTCGCCGACCTCGTGAAACTGCTCCACGACCTTACTAAGAAAGACGAGCCCTTCGTCTGGAGCAACGACCAAGTCGCAGTGTTTAACACCTTAAAGGAGAAGCTTGTTTCCGCCCCCATTGTCGCTTTCCCGAATTACGACCTCCCCATCAGCTTATACACCGACGTCTCCCTGGTAGCCATAGGTGCCGTCCTGCCACAGGTCCAGCAAGGGCACGAGCACATCATCGCTTGTGCCAGCCACACCCTAAACCCAGCCAAACGAAATTACGCCGCTGACAAGCGTGAATGTTTGGCTATCGTCTGAGCCCTCGACTATTTTCAGGGCCTACCTATCTGGCACCAGGGTCACCATCTTCACAGACCACCAATCCCTTCAGTGGCTCCAGCAGTCAGCCACCCAGAATGCCCAACTCCTCCGCTGCCGCGAAATGCTCGAGGAGTTTGATTACGAGATTGCTTACCGGCCCGGGAAATTGCATACCAACGCCGACGCCCTCTCCCGTCTACCAGTACGATCGCTCCTCCCTCATTCCAAGCTGATCCAGCACTGGCAGAATCGAGATCGGGCTCCCTGGATTCCTCAGCATCTATTCTCAAAAATCCACCTGCAAGGGGACCAACTCTTCACGCCATCAGGCCACATTGTCCTTGATCTGGACTCCGCCGTGGGCGTCCTCACCCACCTCCACTCGGACAATGGAATCCACATGGGTACGAAGAGGTTAACCCAAGTCTTCAACGACCTCTATTGGGCCCCCAACCCCACTACCCTCGCCCAACATGTCACTCAGGCGTGTCGAGCATGCCGCCTAGGGAAGGACAACACCTGTTCAGTGGGTCCTGCCAGCAAGATCTCCGCCCACAAACCCTGGCATCTTTTATCTGTCGACATTGTCGGACCCCTGCCACCTAGGTCTGGCTACAGACGCATCGTCACATTTGTTGACTTTTACTCCGAGTTCCTGATTGCTTGTCCAGCTAAGGAACACACTGCTGTCGCCATAGCTGATGCCCTCATGCGCCACGTCTTCCCCTACTTTGGCGTTCCCCAGGCCATTCACTCCGATAATGCCCCAGAGTTTACGGGGCAAATATGGAAAGAACTATCCACCCTATTCGGATTCTCCATTTCCCACTCCTCCCCCTACTGGCCCCAGGGAAATGGGGTATGCGAAAGGAGCCATCGGACCCTAGTAAACCAAATCAGGACCCAAATTCAAAGTACCCAAGACCAAGAATGGCCTGCCCACGTCAAGATCGTCCAATGGGGAATGAACACCTGCCCCCGTGATGATGGCATTACCCCCCATGAGCGAGTGTTCGGAGAGGCGCCCCTACTCCTCCCTCTCCGACAGCACCTCCAACCCCCCCGCTCATTCCCCACCCACTGACCAACTATATCACCTGAAGCGTCGATTACAACACCTGCACGTGGACCAAGACGCTCAAGCTGATTCCTCCCCTGATAACCTTACAAACCAGGTGATGAGGTTTTTGTTGCCCATCTCCCCACCCCCAATAATATTGCCCCTCATTTTATGGGACCTTATACCGTCACTAGAGTTCCCAACCCCTTCCAAGTCGTCGTTGACTGCAATGGAACCTCCCACACCTAAAGGAATCGCCACGTCCGCCCCGCCTGGGATTCCCCAACCCCCACCGCTCCCTCTCCAACTGCCCAAGCAAGCTCAACGCCGCCCGCTCCCCACGAGGAGCCTTTTCTGTATTATTCATCCCCATCCCCTTCCCCATCGGTTTCCACTGCCCCCTCGCTGCTCGAAACTCCTGCACCATGCCTGCACACTACACTCACCCCACCACCATGCTCCCCAGCCACCAGCACCCCGCCCGCTCCATGTGCTCAGCACACACCCACAGGAAATTCCACACCGACCACCCTGCATTCCGTGCCCAGCTTAACCCCTACCCCACCAACCACGACAACCAACCACACCACACCACCTCACTCTCCGCCCGCCCCCGCTCCACCATCCCATTCCCCGTTGCTGCCCACTCCATGACTAACCACCACCACTACCCGTTCCAGGCGTATCTCACACCCACCAACCCGCTACACCTCAACCCCCACGCCCACCCTCGTCCAGTAACAGCCAACTGCCCACCCCACCCCCCAACACCACCCCCATAACCCTTCCTACTCCTCATCTCTCATGGAAAAACCTGCCCCGCCGCACTCCCAGGGGAACACTGCCCCCACACTCCACCGGCAATATAAACCACACCGGACTACCTCTAGCCAGCATTCGCCTCCAAGACACAACCACCACCACCACGATGCGTGTCACAAGAATCACTTGGATCCCCACCCCCGGGCGACATCAATGCATCAGAAGCACACAACACCTGCTGCAACTTCTCCAGCAAACAAACCACCCTTCCACTCTGCGTGTCGCCTACACCCACCACCTGCACGCCAATATACCAACCGACCACTGGACTACCTTCCTAAGTCACATCGGGCCCATCCATTAAACGGCCATCACCAACCTATACCACCTCCAGTCACGGGGTCGTGACTTTGTTACCGAGGAGGGTGGTGAAATACAGGAGTTAGGGGTTGGAGCCGCAGACAACATGACGGCCGGAGCAGACGACACCAGCACCCCCAACCCCCCCAGTACCACCGAGGGACCGCCGCTGACACAGAGCGGCTGGGAACAGGAACGGCGCACCTGTATCATTTCCCGGCGCCCCTCTTGCTCCCAGGTGGAGACCAGGAAAGGTAGCAGTCACCGGCACCTAGTCTCCGGCCGAAATTCCACTTGCCAGGTAGGGGGTGGAGTTTACAACTCCACGCAACGCCACGGTATCGGCCACAGTCATACCTGGTACGGGGCAGAACCAGCCACTGTCCGTTCCCCAGTTGCATCCCCGCTACAGGGCCGCGGCACGGACGCGTGTCGGCCGGGCAGGACAGGCCATGAGTCATCCGACTCCTGTAGTCGTTCCCCCAAGAGTGGCGCCGCAGTATTGGCCATAAGCCATACTGGGTACGAGGCAGGATCGGCCACAGTCCGTCCCTCTGCTACCAGTCCTCTCAGCTCCCTGGTACGGGCCATTAGCCGTACCAGAGCTACAACCTCCTGCGCCCCTACGACATTGGCCACTAGTCACATCGGGCCAGAGGTAGGGCAGGCCATTAGCCGCACTGAAGCTGTTGTCCCCTGGGCCACCCAGACGTCGGCCATTAGTCACGTCAGGCCAGAGGCAGAGCAGGCCACTAGCCACATTGAAGCTGATGTCCCCTGTGCTACCACGACGTTGGCCACTAGTCACGTCAGGTCGGATGTAAAGCAGGCCACAGTCTCCTTCTCTCCTAAAGGAGGACTTGCAGCCAGAGAGGACCCCTCCCCGAGCCGTGGCAAGGCCTCACCCGAGGTCTTGGTTCCCTGCAACTCTACCAGGGTGAACAGCGGCCGAAACAGTGTCCCTGCAGACCCCGCAGCCGCCGTTGGGCCCTGTCTACTACTCTCCCGGCCCGAGGTTCCCGTGTGACGACCCTGTCGGCGCCGCCGCCCTCTGGCCGTTGCTGCAATCCGGCTGCCCCGGGTTCCAGTGCCCTGGGTCCTCAGTTGCCCCGGGAGTTGCCCCGAACACCAGGGCGCAACTTACATGTGGGCGAGGCCTCCCTGAGTCTCTCCCAGACTCGACGACAGGCCTGTCTTCTGGCTCTCTTTGGGCCGAGCCCCTAGTCCCACGACTACGTGTGGGGCCCTGTCCAGGGGCGCGCCACTCTGCCCTTCCTCCGGACGGATGAATCAACCTAGGGCCCACCAGTGGTAACAAAATGAGTGGACTTTACATATGTGCGTGCTCTTTCAACCCAGATATTTGTGTGCATTAACTGATACCATACGAGTGATCCCCTACAGTGTATTCTCGAGTTAAGTGACCAGAAACCCAGAATATGAGACTGGACAAGCCTGATAGCTAAACGTGGCCTGAATTATATCCCGAGTCGAGTCCCTCGTCCCTCCCCAGTGAACAAAATGCCTTTGTGACCAGCAGAACATTAATATTGTGTCGGTTGTGCCATTCCCTTATTTACACTCTCCCTCCCCAACCCACAGGCACGCAAGATGAAACACCTCAGTGACCAACAGAAGGAGTACATGTTATTTCCATTGTGCCTCCCCTTTGCGCATTAAATCTCCACCCACCCCCGTGTCTGGGCGCGTTAGTCAGAGTATGCCAGAATATCGCAGTCCCCCTGCCAGTGATCACTACGGGCAGACTCTACCTGAGATAGACTTCTGGCCAACAGGTGTCTGTGACACAGGTGGTAACGTAACTCATATACAGTGTCGTCCAGTGCTATATGGGTTTGGGAAATTATAGTAGATTCTTTCCTATGTCTTAAATTATAAGTGTATTGTGTGTGCCATAAGTGTTGGGTAAATAGTACCATACTTCTACCAGTCGGTATAGTGACAGACTCCACTTGTGTTAAGTGTTAACGCATCCCCGACCAACCCAGTTGGCAATATATTTGTTGATGTACTATTGTCCTTGGGAAGATATCTGGAATACATGTGTGTAATACTTACTGCCTTGTTTTTGTGTCCAGTCCTACTCTTTAGAGTTACCGACCCAGTCTAGAATAGGGACCTGCTGTAGCCTGCGTATTTTAGGGCGAGAAATCGACCCACAAATACGTAGCATAACACAAATCCCCCACTCCTCTCCCTACTGGCTCCAAGGAATTGGCATTTGTGAAAGGAGCCATCACACCCTCTCAAATCAAGTGCACACCAGAATAGAGGAGACTCAAAATGAAGACTGGCCCGCCCACGTAAAGATCATTCCCAGAGACGATAGCATTTCCCTCCACGAGCGTGTTTTCCGGGATGCCCCGCTCCTCCTCCCCCTCAGACATCACCTCAAACCACCGACCAAATCCCCAGTGTCCGATCCCCTACATCACCTAAGAAGCAGGTTACACCATCTGCAAAAGCAACAAGATCTCAAGCCAGACACCAACCCCACCAACCCTTACAAGCCAGGAGAGACACTTATGGTGGCCCATCTACCAACTACACCCAAAATGGCCCCTCGATTCATGGGCCCCTACACCATTACCCACATCCCCAGTCCGTATCAAGTAACCATTGACTACCATAACACCCTGCGCACATACAGTAACAGACATGTCAGACCATGCACACCGAACAAAACGCTGCCTGCTCCGCCACCTATGTCCCCCAGATCCACACCTACATCCTCCCCCTCCACCCCTACCTCTCCCTCCGATTTCTATTCCCTATACCTTACCCCCTCCCTCTCCTCCGCCTCATCTCCCATCCCCTCTTCCTCACCTGCTTCCTCTTCTCCCCACTCACCTCCCCCCCCACCTCCACCTCCCCCAATGCCGCATCACCTCCCTCGCACGCTCATGCTGCCTCTCTCAAGCCGCACAGCACACAGCATTCCACAAACATTAAACCGCCACCCCTTCTCACACCACAATGTCCAAAGCATCTCGCACCTCCTGCATAAACTGCACCATCCCCTACACGCTGCATTCCACCGGCTAGATCCCCCCCCGCCCCCGCCACCTCACCAATTCCACCTTCCCCACCACCTCCACCAGCAACCACCAACAGCCGCTCCACATCCCACACCCCACCACATCCACTCACCCACACCCAAACTCACCACCTCCACCACCCGATCTGGGCGAATCTCGCACCCACCCCAACGATACATCGCCACCCCTCCCCATCTCCTCCCACCACCCCGATGCTGCCAAACGCCAACCAGGTGATGGTCCACATTCACCAGGCTCTGCCGACAACCCAGCCACTCGCACTCCCAAGGGACATCACCACTGCCAATCACCGGCATAAAACACCAGTCCTCCCGTCGGTGGTCAGCATACAGACACAATCCAGCATCACCACCACACGATCCCCAGCCATGAAGATCCACCATGTCACCTGGGCCCCCGTCTCGGGCAAGAAAAGACGCCTTCGTGGAACATTCCACGTACGGCGCCTCCTCCAGGAATCACCCCAACCCTTCACACTGTTCATCACTTTCACTACAAAACACCAACCAGACCCCTTCACCACCCACTGGACCTCCCTCCTGCAACACTGCACACCTCATCACCAGTCCGCCACAATCCATACCTACCACCTCCAGGCACGGGGACGTGACTTTTTCCCCACCGACAGTGGTGAAATGCAGAATACCGAAGCTCTCCCTCAACCTTACCTGGGCAAGACACCCACCCCAGGAGGAGATACCCAGGGAGTGAGAATGAGCAGCGCGAGCTCCAGACGAGATGGGTGCACCTGTACCTCTCCCGTGCGCCCCTCTCGCGCTCAGGTAACTCACCATGCAGGTAGCAGCCCAGGTGAATTACATCTCCGCCGTACCAGCCATCGACAGGTTCAGGGTGGGGCTACTCCAATAGCCCCAGACAGCAATCCAGAGTTGGCCACCAGTTGCCCACTTTCTGCTTCCCTCCCTTAGCCATACCGGGTGATGGCCACCTTGCCGCATGCGGGGAGGAGACGGCCACCTTGCCGCCCTCGCTATAACTCCACAAAAGGAGGTAGAGTGACGGCCACCTTGCCGCCCTCGCTATAACTCCACAAAAGGAGGTACAGTGACGGCCACCTTGCTGCACATACTCACACCAGGTGATGGCCACCTAGTCCCATATGGGGAGGAGGCGTACACCAGCTGCCCTCGCTCTGGCTCCACAAAAGGAGGTATAGTGACGGCCACCTTCCCGCACTCACTCACACGCACTCACTCACACCGGGTGAGAGACACCTAGCCACACATGGGGAGGGCACGGCCCTCAGCCACCCTTGCTCTAACTCCACAAAAGGAAGTATAGTGATGGCCACCTTGCCGCACTTATGCACACCGGGTGACGGCCACCTAACCGCACACGGGGAGGAGACGGACACCAGCCACCCTCGCTATAACTCCACAAAAGGAGGTCATGTGATGGCCACCTCGCCGCACTCGCTCACACCGGGTGACGGCCACCTCGCCGCACTCGCTCACACCGGGTGACGGCCACCTAGCCGCACATGGGGAGGAGACGGACACTAACCACCCTCGCTCTAACTCCACAAAAGGAGGAAAGATGGCGGCCACCTCGCCGCACCTAGGAGACGGCCACCTTGCCGCTCTACAAAAAGAAAGGGTCACAGAAAGTGCCCTCACTCTTTCTCCCCACAGGGACATCCTCTCCCTCGACCAGCAGTTGGAGGAGGCCTGACAAGGACCCCTGGTGTCTGGAGTCCTAGCTCTCTCCCTCAACCCCTGGCGGCTCCAGCCCCTGTCGGACTCTGCCGCCTCGAGCTGCCACAGACCATACCTAATGGAAGCTCAGCAGCGAGACCGCAGCCCTAGGACTAGCTGAGATGTCCCTAGGACCCTGGGACGAGACCTCCCCAGCCCCACACGATGACCTCTGCGTAAGCGTAGGCAAGTACGCCTACTGACCCTGTTCGGGGCCAGCCCCTAAGCCCTCCTCCCTCCCCCCCGCATTCCTGTGGAGGGGCTCACCCTTTCCTGCATGGAACTCTGACAACTCCCGGATGAGACTCTATGAGTCGTCCTCCTGGCGCAGCCACCGGAAATCCTGACGACCCCAGGGCCTCCTGATGCGGGCCGCTGACCTGGGCTCTCTACTACCACGGGGCCTCACCCTACAGCAAGCCCCAGTCACACCCTCCTGTCGCCAAATCCTCCGGCCCTGTCTATCTGTGTGTGACGTTATTTCTCTGTAAAGTGTGCCATCATATTGTAACAGAGTTTGTAATTTGTGGTAATATACATGTAAGATCGTTGCCCTGAGTTTTATGCCCTGTTCCCTCTGATTGCCTTAATAGAGCCCAACCCGGTCTAGAAGGAGAACCTCGCTCAAGGCTCCGTGTATAAGGTACAAGAAGTCGCACCCTTTTTCACACAGCATAACACTCTTAATCTCTAAAGTGTCAAAATTCCTCATCATTTCCCTAGTGGAATAAATTCCCAGCATTATGCTGGGTGGCGGTAACATAATCCCAAAGTCTCTGATCATTACAGTGTGGTACATCAATCACTTGCTCTACACTGGTGGGCTAATTTCCCATTATTACACGGTGTCAAAAATCACATTCCTACAAAGGGACCTCCTCAACAGGAGACGCCCTGGAGACAAGACAGAGGGTGAGGAGCGGACAGTGGCCTGCTCTACCTCCCCCGTGCAGATGGTGGCCAACACAGCCATTCCTCTGCCCCACTGGACTACAGGGAAAACATGAGCGGGAGCTTGCTGTACCCTGCCTCCTGAAGGGGAAAGGGGACCTCCTGTAGGGGAGGAGCTGACTAGTGCCGACTCTGCCTTAAGCCTGACACGGACGGTGGCCTGTGTCGCAGTCCTAATGGAGGAGACAGCGGAGGGGCGGACGGTGGCCTGCCCTGCCTCATTTCCGACACGGACAGTGGCATGTCGCGGTGCTGCCCTTGGGAGAGACTGCAGGAGAGGAGCGGACGGTGGCCAGCTCGGCCTCAACCTGACGTGGATGGTGGCCTGTGTTGCAGCCCTGCAGGGGGTTGGCAACTGAGGAGCGGACAGTGGCCTGCTCAGCCTCTGACCTGCCACGGACGGTGGTCTGGGTCACGGCATTGCTCGGGATTGATTTAACAATCCTGCCCCTAACCTTGTGAGGATGGCTTTCGCCGAGACCTAGGTGGCTGTTACTGCCTACCTGGCGCGGGGTCAGTTGGGAGCGAGAGGGGCAACGGCGACTCGGACAGGTAGGTCAGTTCTGCCCGGAACCGCTTGGTGTTAACTGTGCCACCCCGTTGGTCCTTCCTCGGCTTGCGGTGTCGCTGTCGTCTGCTGTTGTGGTGATTATACAAATTCAGTGAGTAAGGATGGAAGTTTAGAGGGTGAAGTGCTTGAAAGGATACAGCAAGGAAGAAAAGTTGCTGGTTCCTTTAAAGCAGTGATAACAAACAGGGAAGTGAGCATGGAAGTGAAAAAGCTACTACATGAGAGTATTGTGATATCAATTCTAACGAATGGAAGTGAAGCTTGGACCTTGTTGGAGGGACAGAAGTCAAGAGTGAGAAGAGTGGAAATGAGTTATTTGAAAGGAGCATGTGGAGTCATATGGACAGACAGACTGACAAATGAGGAAGTGAAGGAGCGTTGTGGTGTGGATGTGGATGTGATAGGAAGCGTTAAGAGAAACACACTGAGGTGGTTTGGCCATGTGGAGAGGGGAGGGAGGGAGGCCAAGGCCAAGGATGATATGGAGGGATGGAGTGGAGAGGTATATGAGAGAGGGGGTGTGAGCTGGGAGCATGGCAATGAAATAGTGGGGGACAGGGTGAAGTGGAGGTGATTTTGTTTGTGGCCACCCCTTACGGGATTTAGGCGTCTGACAATAGATAGATAGATAGATAGATTGAAAAACTGTATCTGAACTTCGCGGACAGAGTTAGTTTCACATGGATTTGTTTAATGATCTTATAAACTATTTCAAATAAGTGACTCATAATAAGATATATTTTACGTACCTGTTAATTTATTTCTACAATTGTGCATGAAAGCTGTTGTCACTATTTAATCATATAGGAAGTGGTGCAATGTTATTGTAAACAGTGAGAGTAACTCTGTCCTGAGAAAAGGATTCATTGCCACGTCTTAGGAAGAAAAATATAATTGTTGGTCTATGGTAATTAAATTGAGTTGCATCATTCTCGGTGATATTTATGTTAGTGCGTGCTTTGGAGGGTGAGTGATTCAAACTAATGTTATTGATAAGAAGGGTCAAGTTGAATATCCGTTATGAATTTTTGGTATTGTTTTGGAAATACACCCAACTAACGAGTGAAATTCGTATGTTCGTCATATAGTTTATGCAGTTTTAATCAATTTTTCTTCCATATGCAGCCGTGTCAAACGTACTTTTTAGTACTAAGTAGATAAGGAGGGGTTCAGCTTGTAGCTCCGTTTGTAATCGAATCTACGGCCAGACGAGATTAAACTAGGTTGTTATATTAAATTAGGTTAGATTAAGTTATATTGAACTGGGTTAGGTTGTGTTAAGTTAGATGCAACGAAAGACGGAGATAGGAGCTGGAGATTCCCCCTCCCCCACACTCCCCATCTCCGTTTTACTGTACAAAGAAAAGCATTTGTGACGAATGCTTATTTACAAGAAAATGCATAGAATAAGAGTGTTCACAAATTCCCAACAGCTGCCAATCTTCACCTGATCTCTTAATTTGAAAAATAAAAATACAGTTAACAAAAAAAAGTTAACAAAACTACTGTTTTGTAAGAGTCCTTTAATACATCATTCATGAGTATAATTTTATTAACTTATCTATTCAGCAAAATGAGGAAAAGAAGCATCATTATGGTGAAGTTGAAGAGTATCAATAAACTAATTGTCTAAATGTCAGGACAAGTATTCTTCATCGCTTAGAACTTATTACAGTACAGTACTGTACTTACGTTCCCAGTCGTCATTTATTACTGTTTTAATCAAATAATAGTTTCAGACATATATGTCAATATTTCAAACATGAATTCATTTCACTGCTCATTATTTATAGGAATCAGATGAAGATTGTATCCACACTCTTGCAAGATTTTTGGAAATAGTAATTGTGATTTCGGTTGGCAGCTTCGTGTTCGTGTGATTTCAGCTTCATAACTTGTGCCTTTTATATAACATGTAGTCGGTACATTCTCTTTAGCATTTGCCAGATGAAACATTAATTTCTTTGCTTACTAGCTAAATAAAAAGCATTTCAAATGTGGTGGTGATGAAAGTCAAGGTTCAAATGAAATGGAAGAGTAGGAAAAGACAGGAGGAAATAGTCCATATAAGGAGGGTAGAAAGGTTGCAAGAGGATGGAAAAAAAAAAGGCAGAATACAGTATAAGCGAAATGTGGGGGAGTGATTGGATAAATATGATTTGGTGCAGTTGGGGGACTTGAAAGGTGAGTGCAAGATACTCACAGATGAAATCTGTGCAGGTGGTGTACGGGGTGAAGAGAAGACGAAAGGGGGGTGCAAGGAACATCATGGTGGAATAAAGAGGTGAGACAGGCTGTGGCACAAAAGAAGAAGGCATACAGTGAGTGGATGAAAAATGGTCGTGGGGGAAGTTGAGAGACAGAAGAGAGAGTTATATGTTGAGAGGAAGAGAGAGGTGAAAAGATTAGTAACAGAAAGTAAGAAGAGAGTGGATGAGGGAAATGAGTGTAAACTGGAGGGAAATGTTCTTGAAGGTGGTAGAATTAGTCTATCTATCTATTGCCAGACGCCTCAATCCCACACGGGGTGACCACAAACAAATCGCCTCCATGTCGCCCTGTCCTCCGCCATTTCACCACCCCGCTCCCAACTCACACCCCTCTCTCTCATGTACCTCTCCACTCCATCCCTCCATCTCATCCTTGGCCTCCCCCTCCCTCTCGCCCCCTCCACCTCACTCACATACACTCTTCTCGTCAGTCTTTCACTCTCCATCCTCTCCACATGCCCAAACCACCTTAACCTGTTTCTCCTAACGCTTCCTACCATGTCCACAACCACACCACAACGCTCCTTCACTTCCTCATTTGTTAGTCTGTCTCTCCATGTGACTTCACATGCTCCTTTCAAATAACTCATTTCCACTGCTCTCACTCTTGACTTCTGTCCTTCCAACAGGGTCCAAGCTTCATTTCCATATGTTAGAGTTGGTATCACAATACTGTCATGTAACAACTTTTTCACTTCCATGCTCACCTCCCTGTTTCTTATCACTGCTTTCAACAAACCAGCAACCTTCCTTCCCTCCTGCACCCTTTCAAGCACTTCACCCTCCAGACTTCCATCCTTACTCATCACACTACCCAAGTACTTAAATGCACTCACATTCTCCATATCCTCCCCATCCAATCTCACTGTACATTCACTGGCTTCACTTCTCTCGAAGACCATCACTTTACTCTTCCCTACATTCACCTTTAGATTCCGTTTCATACACACTCTCCCAAACTCATCTACCAAGCCTTGCAGCTCCCCTTCGTCTTCGCTCAACAACATAGTATCATCAGCAAACAACAATACAGGGAGCTTCCACACACTGCCCTCTCTCACTAGGGCCACTCCAGCATCCACTGCCCGACCTTGTATCTCTTTTATTACCCCATCCATGTACAGATTGAACAACTATGGAGACATGACACATCCTTGTTTCAAACCAACCTTCAAATGGAAAGATTCACTCAGTTTGCCATCCACACGCACTGCAACCTTAGCACCCTCATATCCTACATACTCTTCACTGCCTTCAACAACTTCCTATCCACTCCATATATTCTTAATACTTTCCACAATCCTTGTCTATCCACCCTGTCATATGCTTTCTCCAGATCAATGAAGGCTGCATACAACTTCTTTCCCTTCTCTAGAAACTTTTCCACTGAGGATCTAAGAATGAATATCTGGCCTACACAACCTCTTCCCTTCCTAAAACCTCCCTGTTCTTCTCCAACTAATTCCTCTGTTATATCCCTAACTCTGTCAATAAGTATCCTACCATATACTTTTCCTATTACACTGAGAAGGCAAATGCCCCTATGATTACCACACACTGCTTTTTCCCCTTTTCCTTTGTACAGAGGAATAATTATACCTGACTTCCAATCCTCCGGGACTCTACCCTCCTCCCACGCCAATCTGCACACCTTCCACATCCATTCTATTACTATCTCTTCCCCATGCTTCAGCATTTTACCACACACTTCATCATTCCCTGAGGCTTTCCCCATTTTAACTTTCTTCATTGCTTCCACCACTTCCATCTTACTGATTTCTTCCTCTCTTCTCACAACCCTCCTTCTCCCCGCCATTCCCCAGCCACATATACTTGCATTACTTTCATTCTCTATGTTCAGCAGTTCATTAAAGTGTTCTCTCCATCTGTTTACTTTTTCTCCCTTCTCCACTAGTAATCTACCATTTTTATCTTTCACACCCCTACTGACTTCGTTGGCACCCTGTCTAGCTCTCTTTACCTCCTTCCAGAACATTTTCTTACATTCCCTCCACTTTGCACTCAAATTCCTTCCAAATTCTTCATCCACTTTCTTCTTACTCTCTCTTACTAATCTTTTCACCTCTCTCCTCCTCTCTACATATAACTCTCTCGTCCGTCTCTCAGCTTCTTCGACGCCCCTGTTCCTTATCCACTCATTATATGCTTTCTTCTTTTGTGCCACAGCCTCTCTCACCTCTTCAGTCCACCATGCTGTTCCCTGAACCCCCTTTTGTCTTCTCTTCACCCCACACACCATCTCACATGCTGCACAGATTTCTTCTGTGAATATCTTGCACACACCTTCCACATCCCCCATCTGCTCCAATCTATATTTACCCAATCGCTCCTCCACTTCCCTTTTATATTCAGCCTTTATTCCATCCTCTTGTAACTTTTCTACCCTCCTTGTAAGAAATACTTCCTCTTGTCCTTCCCTTCTCTTCCTCCATCTTGTTTGGATTCTGATTCTGGCCACCACCAAGCGGTGGTCAGAAAGTCCACTCCCCCAGCCTCTATATACTCTTGCATCCATTACACATCTTCTCATCCTTTCATCCACACACACACAGTCAGTCATTGCCTTCCATTCATTCATTTCACCGTCCACCTTTCTCACCACTCTTCATGTATACCTATGGATCATTTTGTGCCTGAAGAGGGTATTAACTAACACCAACCCCCTCCCGGCACAATGTCCACTAAAGCATAATGTCCACAAAAGTCCGATAAAGCCAGAAAGCAGTCCAGACTGCCTGACAACTTCAGCTATATTCACCACAATAAGACAAGTAAAAGACATGTTTTACAGTGCACAGTACAGTATTATTATACCATTTGATTAATGTAGTGAAGATATAACACAATACAATACTGCAGTGGTGGTGAAAACCACTGATGCAATCCGGACTAATATCTGATACAGTATATCGGAAAAAGTCCGGATTAGCATGGGTAAGTCCCATTGGAAGGATTGGAAGTCATGTATAATTATTCCTCTGTACAAAGGAAAAGGGGAAAAAGCAGTGTGTGGTAATCATAGGGGCATTTGCCTTCTCAGTGTAATAGGAAAAATATATGGTAGGATACTTATTGACAGAGTTAGGGAAATTACTGAGGAATTAGTTGGAGAAGAACAAGGAGGTTTTAGGAAGGGAAGAGGTTGTGTAGACCAGATATTCATTCTTAGATCCNATGGAGAATGTGAGTGAATTTAAGTACTTGGGCAGTGTGATGAGTAAGGATGGTAGTCTGGAGGGTGAAGTGCTCGAAAGGGTACAGCAGGGAAGGAAGGTTGCTGGTTCGTTGAAAGCAGTGATAAGAAACAGGGAGGTGAGCATGGAAGTGAAAAAGTTGTTACATGACAGTATTGTGATACCAACTCTGACATATGGAAGTGAAGCTTGGACCCTGTTGGAAGGACAGAAGTCAAGAGTGAGAGCAGTGGAAATGAGTTATTTGAGAGGAGCATGTGGAGTCACATGGAGAGACAGACTAACAAATGAGGAAGTGAAGGAGCGTTGTGGTGTGGTTGAGGACGTGATGGGAAGCGTTAGGAGAAACACGTTAAGGTGGTTTGGACATGTGGAGAGGATGGAGAGTGAAAGATTGACGAGGAGAGTGTATGTGAGTGAGGTGGAGGGGGCGAGAGGGAGGGGGAGGCCGAGGATGAGATGGAGGGATGGAGTGGAGAGGTATATGAGAGAGGGGGGTGTGAGTTGGGAGCGTGGTAGTGAAATGGCAGGGGACAGGATGACATGGAGGCGATTTGTTTGTGGCCACCCCGTTCGGGATTGAGGCGTCTGGCAATAGATAGATAGATAGAAGTCTGGATGTTGCTTTTATTGGAATTTCGCATATTTCGGACTGGCTTGGGCCTCAATTAGTCCATTATAGTGAGGTTTTACTGTATATCCACTTTTGCACTCTCAAGACTGGGTGATAAAGAAGTAAGCTGGGGAATGAAAGATAAAAATGATATATTGCTAGTGAGGAAGGGGGAAAAAGTGAGCAGGTGGAGAGAAAAGTGATCAGATTGAATTGTTGAACATAAAGAATGAAAATAATGCGAGTATAAGTGGCTGGGAGGAAGCCTAAGGTGAGAAGTGAGGAAGGAATCAGTAGGATAGAAGCAATGAAGAAAGTCAAAATGGGGAAAGACTCAGGAATTGATGGAGTGTGATGAAATGTTGAAACATAGGGGAGAGAGAATAGTAGAATGGATATGGAAGTTGCACAGATTGGCCTGGGAGGAAGGTAGAGTCCTGGAGGATTGGAAGTCAGGTATAAGTATTCCCCAGTACAAAGGAAAAGAGGAAAAAGAAGTGTGTGGTACCAGTAATCATAGGGACATTTGTCTTCTTAGTGTAATATATAGGAAAGGTATATGATGGGATACTTATTGACTGAGTTAGAGAAATATATAACAGAGGAATTAGTTTGAGAAGAACAGGGAGGTTTCAGGAAGGGAAGAGGTTTTGTAGATCAGATATCATATTCATTCTTAGGTCTCTAGTGGAAAAGTTTCATGAGAAGGGAAAGCTGTATGTGACCTTCATGGATTTGGAGAAAGCATATGACAGGGTGGATAGACAAGGAATGTGGGAAAGTATTAAGAATATATGGAGTGAATGGGAAGTTGTTGAATGCTGAGAAAAGTATGTATGAGGGGGCTAAGGCTGCAGTGAATTTTTCTGTTTGAATGTTGGATTGAAACAGGGATGCGTCATGTCACCATGGTTGTTCAATCTGTATATGGACGGGGTTTTATAAAGAGGTAGCTGCAAGGTAGGGGAGTGGATGTTGGAGTGACCCTAATGAGAGAGGGCAGTGTTTGGAAACTCTCTGTGCTGTTGTTTGCAGATTTTATTGTATTGTTAAGTGTAGACAAAGGGGAACTGCAAGGCTTGGTGAATGAGTTTGGGAGTGTGTGTAAGAAACGGAATCTAAAGGTGAATGTAGTGAAGAGTAAAATTATGGTCTTTGATGGAAATGAAGTGACTGAGGATGGATGAGGAGGAAATGGAAAATATGAGTGCATTTAGGTACTTGGGTAGTGTGATGAGTAGGGAGACAGGTTTAGAGGGTGAAGTGCTTGAAAAGGCACAACAGGGAAGAAAGGTTGCTGGTTCTTTGAAAGCAGTGATAAGGAATGGAGAAATGAGCATGGAAGTAAAAAAGTAGCTGCATGACAGTATTGTGTTACCAACTCTAACGTATGGAAGTGAAGCATGGACCTTGATGGAAGGAACATGTGAAGTTATATGTAGAGAGACTGACAAATGAGGAAGTAATGAGTATTGTGGTGTGGATGTGAATGTGATAGAAAGCTCTAGGAGAAATACACTGAGGTGGTGGAGAGGTTAGAGAGCGAGAGACTAACGAGGAGAGTGTATGGGAGTGAGGTGGAGGAGGGGAGAGGGAGGCTAAGGATGAGATGGAGGGATGGAGTGGAGAGGTATATGAGAGAGGGGAGTGTGAGCTGGGAGCAGGGCAGTGAAGTGGCATTGAACAGAATGACATGGAGGTGATTTGTTTGTGGCCACCCCTCTCGGGGGGTGGGTTAGAGTGCTCTGACCGAAGGGTCGGAGGTTCGAGTCCACCCAAGGGTTATTGGTAGACATCAGGAAGGGTATCTGGTCATAAAGTGCTACACACTCCAAAACCAAAAGTCCTCCACCCAGGGGCAACACCGTAGTCCTTAACGAGAAAAGGGGACATGGTGTAAAACTCAGAATAATAATGATAATAGATTTCTAATATGTCGTGAATGCCAATGGACCACTTGTCATTTTATGCATTCTAGTAACTGATATGCAGTATTGTACTTAATAAGTCATGTACAGTATAGAAAGCAGATATAATAACTGTTCATATAATAACTGGAAGGGATTTTAGAAAATGTATGTCTGTGCCAGTCAGGAGTGAGTTGACCGAGTTCCTAATTAAATAACCCAGCGATCACTGGCAACTGCGGAGATTGTGAACATGCCTATTGCTCCACAATGAGCATGCCATTACTGATTTCATTGTCCGTTAGTTGGGTGTATTTCTGAAAATTTACCGAATTTTTACCTGCATGAAACTGTGTATGGTAAGAATGTTACCAGACACTTATTTCTTCATAGTTATCAGTGAAAAGATTGGAAGCTACCCTTAAAAATAATTGATAATTTGCCGATTCGACCATACACTGATAGAGACGAAACTTTTTTTTTTTTTGATGGACTTTGACCCGTCGAGTCCCACCGACGTACGATGCACGTCACTACTTTTTTCCGCAGACAGACCCACCGACATGCATCGTATGTCACTCAATTGCAAGGCCCATGGTGTGCACATTTTTCAACATCTGCGGGTTATTTTTGGTAGGCATATGTGGGAGACCTTCCTCTACCTGCTGTCAAGCGGGGATACTGTCTGGCCCCACCCAGCCCCCCCTCCCCCCCACACTGGGCAATTCACCTGTTAGCAGTAACCTGGCCAGTAAAGGTATGTTGCCCCACGGTCTCTCCAATGACGAAATTCATGGTGAAAGTTATTCCTGAGGTGGAGGACAAAGAAGCTAGAGGTAGAAACAAACAGAAGTGATGAGGTGGTACGGTAATGTTGTATAGGAAGGTGCCATATACTGGGGTTTTGGGTGAGTGAACTATGCTTTTATCGCCTATATTATTGTGTGAAAACCAATATAGACTTGTACTGCACATAAATTCATATCATATAAATAAATAAATACATAATTTAAAGTGGCTTGAATTAGTTAACCCTTTCATGTGCGTTTTCTTTAGCCAGGTACCCTGAAAAAGAAGGAAAATGTAAGGCTAAATGGCACCTGTATCAACATTTTTAACCTCAGGAGGGCGATTTCTCTATGAATTTTCGATGTTTCTCACCATAAGCGGAGGTTTGAGCCCCCCCCCCAAAAAAAAAGTTTAAAATCGGTCGGGATCTGGGGGTAGGGTGGGTAGAAAACCGGTCTGGGCTGGGCAGGTTAATGTGATTTGTTAGATTTTTATACTTTTTCGATGCAGATACAGTAATTCGTTATCTTTGATATGACACCCCAGACCTCGTGGAGGAGCTATTTTCAGTGCAACAAATTACAGTGTAGCATTGAGAAAAACAGAGGGTAAATGTATGCTTTACTTGAAGCAGCAGTAGGACCTCACCAGTTCAGTTGCTGATACTCCAGTTTGTTTCCTGTGTTTTTCTAGTCACTTTCATGGACCTCACCAGTTCAGTTGCTGATACTCCAGTTTGTTTTCTGTGTTTTTCTTGTCACTTTCATGGTGGCAAACTATTGTTTTCTGTTGACTTTTTCCCCTCTTATCATCATATTTCTTATGCCTCACTTACATTTGTAATGTTGTAATGGCTTACTTGCTAAAACTTACCTGAACCTTGGTAGGTTAGGTTAGGTTAAATTGCTAGGCTATGTTAGGTTAAATTGCTTGATTATGTTAGGTTAGATTAGAATGTAAGGTTAGGAAGAGGTACCATACTAAAAGACAGCTGAGACTTATGTTGGAAGTGTCCGCCTTTACACTCGAGAAACAGTTGGCACAGCAGAAGGAACTTGGCTAAAAACAACAGGGAAAGAAAAATAGCATAAAAAGTTCAATTACCACCCTAGAAATAACCAGAAAAAATAAAAGTATAGTAAACCCTTCGTAAGTCAAACTGTATGGGGCTGTAGGGCAGTTCGACTTAACAGATTTCCCGATTAACCAGAAATCTATCAATCTGTCTGTCTGTTGCCAGACGCCTTAATCCTGTAAGGGGTGGCCACAAACAAATCGCCTCCATGTCGCTCTGTCCTCCGCCATTTCACTGGCCTGCTCCCAGCTCACTCCCCTCTCTCATATACCTCTCCACTCCAACCCTCCATCTCATCCTTGGCCTCCCCCTCCCCCTCTCAACCTCACTCATACACTCTCCTTATCAGTCTCTAACTCTCCATCCTCTCCACATGGTCAGACCACTTTAATGTGTTTCTTTTAACGCTTCCTATCACATCCACATCCACACCACAACGCTCCCTCACTTCATCATTTGCAAGAAGTAGACTGTAGCACCAGTTGAGCAGGGCAGTACTCCCAAGGTGGATGGAAAGCTGATGACAGGGAGAGCTGGAGCTCCCGTTTCATCAGCCCTTGGGACTAGTTCCTGACCATCCCCCTTTGTTGAACTTTTTCAGTGTTTCAGTTTCACGGAGAGTAGGCCAGCATGCTCCCGAATAAAAGTTTCCCTAACTGTCTACACCATTCTGCATGCACAGTACACACTACACTTCCTTTTCAGAATTAAAGAAAAATTGCTTTATCTAACCGTGCCTCAGAGTCCCCGGGGGGGGGGGACCACATGAGTATATGCCCACACCATCTGCCCCTTTCCCGGTGATGATTCTATGTGCCTGGAACCACTGTCTGACTCACTTCTTCATTTCTGCAACATTCGTGGCCTTTCTTCTAACTTTCTCTCTGTGGAGCACCACCTCTCCTCTAAACCTCACCTTCTCTTTCTCTCTGAGACTCAGCTGTCTGAGGCAACTGACAGCAAACCCTTTTCTGTATCCTCCTACTTTTTCTATACTCATTTCAAAGCCAAAGGTGGCTGTTGTGTACATGTATGCAACGACCTATCTTGCTTTCGTGTTCCTGAACTTGATTCTTCTAAATTCTCTCCTCTCTGGCTTCGGCTCTCTTTTGTAATTCTCTGACTAAATATATCTTCGCTGTTTACTTATCGCCTAATTCTACTGACTATCAAAAATTCTTCGACTATCTTACTTCTATGATGGAACACATCCTATCCATTTCTCCTTTATCTGAAGTATCCATTCTAGGAAGTTTCAATGTTCACCACCACCTTTGGCTCTCCTCTCCTTTCACTGATCCACCTGGTGAACAAGCCTACACCTTTTTTTATCCTTAATGACCTAGAGCAGCTTGTACAGTACCCTACCCATATCCTTGACCTCCTTGGAGAGAGCTCCAACATACTTGACCTCTTCCTTACAAATAATCCTTCTGCTTACACTGTTAATCTTTCCTCTCCGTTGGGCTCCTCCAGTCACAACCTTATTACCTTGACTTGTCCTATCTCTCTGGTACGGCCTGTGGACCCTCCAAAGAAACGTCTTCCTTTTTTTTTTTTTTTTTTTTTGTGCCTGACTCTGGGCATAGGCTTCACAGCCTGCTATCAAGGCCCAGCAGTCCTCCTACATACCCTACACCTCTACATGTCACCACTTCGGTGCTAACACCCACCGTCCATATTGGATGCATGCTAGGGCTGTCTCATACAGGACTGGTGTATTGGTATTAGCGGTGGTATTTTTACGACATGTCGGCGGGTCTTCTGATAGATCAGGAAAGTCTGCTTTTAGGAAATTCAAATCCTTAAACTGTTCCCTGCCCCAGCTGGGATTCGATCCTGGGTCCATTAGGACTGCAGGCCGCCTCTCTACCGATTGAGCCACCGCCTCCCCCTGAGCGGATTGGGAGGCCCTCAGGCAGTACCTGGAATGATTATTGCTTCCATGCCCGGGAGCCATCTGCATGTGCCTTATGCATTACGGAGGTTATTCTCTCGGGCATAGAAGCATACATTCCTCTCTCATATCCTTTGTCTAATACAAGAAAGCTTTGGTTTAATCACGGCTGTTCTAATGCTGTTCGCAACAAGGAGAGGGCCTATAAAAGGTACCAGAGCCAACCCACCCCTGAATCACATCTTTCTTATGTTTCTGTCTGGAATCATGCTAAGTCTGTTCTTCGCTCTGCTATAAATAATTTCGTCCGCACCAAATGTGGAAGGTATTAAGAATACATGGAGTGGAGGGAAAATTGTTGAGTGCTGTGAAGATTATGTACGAAGAAGCTAGGGCTACTGTGCAAATGGATGGTGAGCTGAGTGAGTTCTTTGATCTGAACACGGGACTGAAACAGGGTTGTGTGATGTCTCCATGGCTGTTTAATATATACATGGATGGGTTGTAAAGGAGGTGCAAGGTAGGGCAGTGGATGTTGGGGTGAATGAGGGTGAGATGTGGAAGATTACAGAGTTGTTGTTTGCTGATGATACAGTATTGTTGAGTAAAGATGAATGGGAGTTGCAAGGTTTGGTGAATGTGGGACAGTGTGTAAGAAGAGGAATATGAAAGTCATTGTAAACAAGAGTAAAGTTATGGTGTTTGAGAGGAATGAAGTCACAGAATGCACAGTGAGGTTGGATGGTGAGAGTATGGACAATGTGAGTGCATTCAAGTACCTGGGTAGTGAGATGAGTAAGGATGGAAGTTTTGGGGATGAAATACTTGAAAGGGTACAGCAGGGAAGGAAGGTTGTTGGTTCACTGAAAGCAGTGATGAGAAATAGGTGAGTATGGAAGTCAAGAAATCACTGCATGATAGTATCGTGATCCCTACCCTGACATATGGAAGTGAGGCATGGACCTTGCTGGAGGGTAACAAGTCAAGAGTGAGAGCAGTGGAAATGAGTTACTTGAGAGGAGCATGTGGAGTGACATGGAGGGACAGGTTGACGAATGAAGAAGTGAAGGAACGTTGTGGGGTGGATGTGGATGTGGTTGAGAAGATTAGGAGAAATACACTGAGGTTGTTTGGACATGTGGAGAGAATGGAGAATGAACGACTGACTAAGAGGGTGTATGTAGGTGGGGTGGAGGGAGGGAGAGAGAGGGGAAGACCAAGGATGACATGGAGGGATGGAGTTGAGAGGTATATGAGTGAGGGGGGAGTGAGCTGGGGGGATGGTAGGCAAATGGTGGGTGACAGAGCGACTTGGAGGCGTTTTGTCTGAGGCCACCCTTTGCGGGATTAGGATGTCGAGCTATAGATAGATAGATAGGCTAAATATTCTCACCTCTCCAACTCGAATTCTTCCCGCTCTTTCTGGCACCTTTCCAAAGACCTTTCTAACAACTTTACCTCATCATCCTTCCCTCCTCTTTTCTACTCTGATGGCTCTGTAGCTATTTCTTCTACTGATAGCAGATCTCTTTGCTCAGACTTTCTCCTCCAGTTTCACCTTAGACGATTCCGGTGCTGTTCCTCCATCACTTCCCCCCTCTGACTTCCTCATGGCTGACATTAAAATTTCTTCAGCTGATGTATTTTCTGCCATCACTGGCCTCAATACTAACAAGGCATATGGGCCTGATGGAGTCCCTCCTGTTGTTCTCAAGAACTGTGCTTCTGTGCTTACACCCTGCCTAGGTAAACTCTTTCGTCTTTGTCAACTTGTACCTTTCCTTCTTGCTGGAAGTTTGCTCATATTCAGCCAGTCCCAAAGAAGGGTGACCATTCCCAACCCTCTAACTATTGTCCAGTTGCTTTAACATCCTGTGTCTCAAAAGTATTCAAGTCTATTCTTAACAGAAAAGTTTTAAAGCATCTTTCCTATCACAACCTTCTCTCTGATTGTCAGTATGGGTTCCATCAGGGATGCTCCACTGGCGATCTTCTCACCTACCTTTCATCCTCCTTGTCATCCTCCTTTCGGGACTTTGGCGAAAGCTTTGCCATTGCACTTGACATCTCAAATGCTTTCGATCGAGTCTGGCATAAATCTTTAATTTCCAAACTGCCCTCTTACGGTTTCTCTCCTTCTGTCTGTGCCTTCATCTCTAGCTTCCTTTCTGGTTGTTCTATAGCCGCTGTTGTAGATGGCCATCGTTCTTCTCCTAGATCTGTCAACAGTGGTGTTCCTCAGGGCTCTGTCCTATCACCAGCTCTCATCTTTTTATTCATCAATGACCTTCTAAGCTGTACGTCTAACCCTATCCACTCCTACGCTGATGATTCCACCCTTCACCTTTCCATTCGGTTCCTGCAATGTCCATCTCAGCAGTTACTTTAACAAACAAGGGATGAGGCTATGGCACACCTAATGTCTGACTTGGCTTGTATATCTGACTGGGGTAAAAATAATCTTGTTTTTAGTGCTTCAAAGACTCAGTTCTTACACTTATCAACCTGACAGAATCTTCCACAGGAGAACCCACTGATGTTTAATAATGTCCAGCTAAATCCTGCATCATCCCTGATCATGCTAGGGGTTTCATTCACTCAGGATTTATCTTGGAAAGAACATATTACGTCTCTTGTGAAATCTGCTTCCAAGAGATTGGATGTGCTAAGTCGACTCCAAACCTTCTTTACCCCTGCACAGTTGTTGACTTAATACATGGGTTTTATTCGCCCCTGTTTAGAGTACAACTCTCATGTGTGGGGAGGCTCACATGCAGCTCTTCTCAATAGGGTGGAGTCAAAGGCTTTTCGTCTCATTGACTCTCCTCCTGTTAGTGGCTGCCTTCAACCTCTGTCTCTTCGCCACACTGTTGCATCTTTATCTCTTCTCTGTCGCTACTTCAGTGGCCACTGTTCCTCTGAACTGTCTGCTTGCATCTCACCACTTCTACGATGGGCACGTAGCACCTGTCTAGCAAGAAACTCTCATCCCTTTTCTGTCAAACTCTCTAATGCAAGGGTTAACTGTTACTCCCAGTCCTTCATTTATGCAACTGGTCAACTCAGGAACTGTTTTCCTATGTCTGTATTTCCTACTTCCCATGAACTCCAGTCTTTTGAACGCAGTGTGTCCAGGTATCTCGAAATGGACAGTTCTTGAATTTGGCTCTTTTGTATTGTCTTCGTTTTTTTCTTAGAAGGAGCAGTTGGCGGGCCTATGGCCTTAGGTTCCTTCTTCCTTGCATTAAAAAAAAAAGTTTGTCTCTCCATGTGACTCCACATGCTCCTCACAAATAACTCATTTCCACTGCTCTCACTCTTGACTTCTGTCACTCCAACAGGGTCCATGCTTCACTTCCATACATTAGAGTTGGTATCAGACATACTGTCATGTAGCCGCTTTTTCACTTCCATGCTCACTTCCCTGTTTCTTATCACTGCTTTCAAGGAACCAGCAACCTTCCTTCCCTGCTGCATGGTTTCAAGCACTTTAACCTTTAATGCAAAAAGAACACTATATTACCTCCCCCCAATAATCACAAATTATATATGATTAGACTACCTGTTTATAAATCAATGAGAATAAACAATCAAAACAATTAAGTGTATGTCATGGGTAGGTGTGCACAGGATATCCGATCCTGCCGGATATCTTGGCCGGATTTTGCAGTTATCCGGTATCCGGCCAGATATTTCTTTTATCCAGCCAGATAGGCTGGATAATACAGCATAGTAAAGGGTCTTATAAACTTCAATCTAAACTGCTTCATTTATTATGATACATTTCAACTTGCTTTAAGAGATACAGGATTAATCTAGCTTTTCACACAAAATAGTAGCTACTGAGTATGTTTAATCTTGAACAATATAAATTCTTAAACACAATGTATCAGATGAAATATAACAAGTAATACCTATGTGAATCAATCTTCAATCAGTGTAGAACTAGTAAGAAAATTTTCAACAATTGTGTTGGCTGAAAAGTAGCATCTCGCCTCGTTTTGATAACATTCTTTGAAGATATTGCCATATTCAGAATACAGTACAGTCTCTCCGAATATACCGATGATGCTGGTGTTGACAGATGCTTGCTGGAAAGTTGCTTCAGAGTTGGAAACTTATCCTTTTCCTTCCAATATTTAAGGGGACATTTTTCTCGTGCTAAAAGGGGAAGCTGTAGATATCTGTCAACTTCTTCAGCTGACTCAACTAGAGAGACATCTTTCTCCATAGGTATCTTTCCTTTTAAGACATTCTCTATATTGCTTTCAGTTCCACTTGCTGTTTCTTTAAAGCAAACCATAAAGGCATCTTCTTCATCACTACCTGATTTAGCCGCAAAATTTCCCGAATATTTTTCAGTGTCACTATCATTCTTATTTTCATCTGGTATTTCCACATGCAAAACTTGTTTCATGTACTTCATCACTTCCTCTAAAAGCCATGCCTTTCCTTGTCCTCTTTCACTCGAACTCAAAAACTGTAGCTTGAAACGAGGATCCATTGCCGTTGCTAAGGTGTACAATCGATCCTTCATAATGTGGAGTCCATTTTCAGAGAAAAAATGTTTTTGAAGTGATGACAGCAGTCCCTCTTTAGTTGTTTTGACCCCAGTTTTGGAAAGAAATCTTTCCAAAGTTCACTTACTGGGAATAACTGTTGATAAAGTGCATAATTCTGAGCTCATATCCACAGTGAGCTGAAAGAATGGTTTGAGGATAGTAAGCAAGTTTTCAATAATTTGCCATTCATTTGAAGCAATATTTGGAAGTTCATTGTGATCGGCCTATAATTGAAGAGCTCTTTTCAGTTTCAGTAACCAACTCAGCATAATGTAGGCACTGTTCCACTGTGTTGGAACATCTTGAACTAGTAGCAGTGGATCCAGTATGAAGTAGATATAGTAATACTGTATTTACATTATAACATTAGGCATATTAGCTCTGCACACAGAGGTATGATAAATTGCAGAAGCATATAGGTATGATAATGAAAGTCATAACTTCATTGTATATCTGCAAAATATATTTTGCTTATTATCCGGTATCCGGCCAGATATTTTTTCAAGTATCCGGCCTATCTGGTATCCAGCCGGATAGCAAAATTTACTATCCGGTGTACCCCTAATCATAGGCTAGGCTAAGAGGTTACATAGGTGGAGGGGTGCAAAAGTCACTTAACCCCCACATGCCAGGCAATATTTAACTCAGTCATTACCTCACTATAGGCAATTTTCGGAAACCGCTGAAAATTGCTTGTTTTCAAACTGTAATATCTTGGATAGTATAGCACTTACGGAAACCAATTAACAACCATTTTACTTAACAACTCTTCCACTTCCAAATGAAAGTATCCCCAGGTGTGTAGGTCCTTGCATTGATGAGTAATGATGAGGAAGAGAACTAATTTTTGGTGAAAGAGCAGTGTGAGACAGGATGTGTTCGTGCGTCTGCCTGCGGCTTTGACCATGGCGTTGCTCCCAATGTGATAACTTACTCCGCCTACTATAGTCGTGGCGCGCAACTCTGAGGTTGTTGTTATCGTTCCCTGGTAATCGACCATTCAAAAGTGTGTCTGATTTCGTGTATAATATGAGACGCATGTGATTTGTGTGTAATATGTCTTGCATAATAATATTTGTGTATAGTTTAGTATTCGTTCATAATAGCATGATTCGTGTATAATATGATACGAAATCAGACGCAGCTTTGAATGGCAGGTTGCCAGGGTACGATAATGACAACCTCAGAGTATTGTGCCACGACTGTAGATAAACTAGACAATTTTGCATCCACGGTATGCCTTATGGCACTATCACTGAGTGCTTTTCTAGTATCCTCGGAAAGAGGCTTGGCAGGGGTGGATGATGCAGTTGGCTACTGGCAGAATGGATGGAATTGAACAAAGAGAAACCTAAAGAAAGTGTTGTACAACTGGTGAAGGCTAGGGACAGACTGACTTTCTCCTGTGTGGTATAGAGGGATTCAATCCCTACCTTTCGGTGGCGAGATGAAATGGTGGCCAGTTCAAACGGTGGTGGGTAGACTCTTGCGTGTATAGCTGCTACCCAGCGATCCCATGGAAGCCATACTGTGTCGTGTATAGAGTAACCTGGTGGGTGGGGGTTGATTATGTAAAGTTCTGCATTTATTTACTTCACTTTACAATCAGTGAAACTAAAATGTAACTGTTATGCGCTGTTTTTTTATGGCGCGACCTCTCGCTCCATAAGTACACAGGCTCAACTTCAGGTTTACCACTGTGTCTTAGGGCGCGACTCCTTGCACCAAAAGTCACAGGCACAAGCTTTGGGGTCCTTTACTACCTGACCGGGTTAGAACAATTTCCAAAGGAACAGGGCATAAACACAGGTAAACCAGTATAGCAAATATATTGACCAGATTTATGCAAACAATACAATATGGAACACTACACGTGACACTTGCAGAGTTTAGTTACAACAATCTAAGTTACAAAATATAATAGCAGAGTGGCACACTGGGTACGATGAGTCTGTGGCACACTACGTGTCTGTCTTAGGGCTAATAAGTTCTTGCTCCACACCTGTTTTTCTTTCTTTCAGAGATTTCTCCCTTGTATCACTGAGGCATACACTGAACCTGGGGTAGGCTTTTGGGTCTATGGTAAGTCACTGGGGATATCACTGTTGGGTTCACTCGCACTGGGTAACACATAAGGACACTGGGGAGAACTCCAGGGCACTGGGGAGGGCGCGGGAACATTGGGGAGGAGTGAGGAGGGATCATTCACTGGGGGAAGAGGGAACACTCAGGGGACACTAGGGGAGAAGTCGAGGAGTCCCACACAGGACAAGGAGTGACTGCCGGAGGGTGAGGGTGAGAGAGTACTCTCACGCTCTCTGGAGGCTCAGGTGTCGGCCTGGGGTCGAAGAGAGGCCAGCAGGAGGTGGGGGCGTTGCCTCACGTCGGGAGGCAGTGTCTGGAGTCCCGAGGGCCAGGAGGCGGGTGGCCCGGTGTACTGCCCGGGCGGTAGTCGGGGTGTGGGGGACGTCAGACTCCTCAGGAGAGCCCGAGGGAGAGGGGGTCCCTGTCACGGCTGGAGGGCTGCGGCCTCGGGAGGGAGAGGCCGTCAGGAGTCGCCTGCGGCCTGGTTCCCCTGGGGAGTCCGTCAGCGTCGGCTGTCGGGAGAGGGGCAGCTGGACTGACCAGACCCCTGTGTCTCGCCCGTCACACGCTATACCTGTAGGGGAGAGAGAGAGGTGTCCCACTCGGCCACAGGAGGGGCGGGCTGAGCCAGAGACTCGCTCCCCTTTGGGAGGTTCCGGCTTCGTGGAGGAAGGGGAGCCGGAACTCACACCCTCAGCTTGGCGGGCCCAGCGGGTGCTGTCGTAACTCCATGCCAGGAGAGGAGGAGATCCCACAGATGCTCCTTGAGCCTGGCAAGCCTGGCGGGCATTACCAAGGCACCCTGACGGAGGGGAGGAAGGGGAAGTTCTGGCGGACGTTCCCTTTACCTGACAAACCCGGCGGGTGTCGTCCAGGCATCCCTTACTCTGAGGGCGGCAGGAGAGAGATGCCCGGTGAACGCTGCCAAGGCACCCAGACGGAGGGGAGGAAAGGGAAGTTCTGGCGGACGTTCCCTTCACCTGACAAACCCGGCGGGCATTGTCCAGGCATCCCTTGCTCTGAGGGTGGCAGGAGAGAGATAACCGGTGGGTGTTCTCAGTGGGGCATGCCCTGCAGGTGCTACCTTGCTCCTGCTGGGGGGCTGGCACAGCTGCGGTGTACCCAGCGGGTGACACCACAGTGGTATGCCTGGTGGGCGCTACCTCAGCACTGCTTTGAATCCCTGGGCTGGTAGGAGGGATCCGACGGACGCCCTCACACAGGTCTACCCGGCGGGCGTGACCGTGTTTCTGCTCCTGAAGGAGGTTAGTAGTCGAGGAAGAACTGGTGGTCGCTTTCTCACCAGCAATTCTGGCGCAAGTTGCTGTGCCGCTGCGTGGGAATGGTAAGGTGCAAGTCCTAACCCAAGTCTGATGAGGGCTGGCCCAGGTGGAGAGTAATGCACCCAGACTGCTACCTCAGGTCTGGTCCGGTTGCGGGGAGGAGGGGCTTACAGGAGAGAGTGGGGTAAGCCGTTGTGGCCCGGAAGGCCCTGTTGCCTGCAAGGTGAGCATTTTCTCCCCTTTTTGTTGCTTGTAGGCGTCGTTGCTGGTGTGCATTTTAGTAACACTTGGAATGTAACAAACTAATATGTAGCACTTGGATGTGAGAAACTAAAATGTAATCCTTTGAATAAACACCAAGTCACACCTCGATCAAAGTTCGACTTACTGGAAATTCTGCCTTCTGCAGGATTGACTTATCGAGGTTTTACTGTATCAGGAAAAAGAAGAACTGATTTGATAAGATGCTTATGATGCTTAAAAGTAAAGTTTATGTATACCAAACAAAGGTTTCATTGTTAAAGTACAGTAGTTACAACTAAAAAAGGGGATTTCCCCCCCCCCACCAAGGGGAAATTTTTTGATAAATTTTTGGAAATACTGTATACCCAACTAACTGACACTGTAATTAATATGCTCATTGCTGAATTTAAGCAGTTCTAAGCATTTTCTCTTATATAAGCATTAGCCGTACATAAAAAAGGAGATGGGGGGGGGTCTCCACTCCTATCTCTGTCTTTCACTGCATCTAACTTAGCCTAACCTAATTTTATCTAGTGTGGATGTAGATTCGATTAGCTGCAGATGGAGCTACGAGCTGAACAACCCCCACTCCCACTCCTTATCTACTCAATACTAAAAAGTCTTTTTGCAACGTGTAT
>JAGKTI010003677.1:6412-25133 GCA_018397915.1 Birgus latro
CTCTCTCTCACACACACACACACACGCACACACACACACGCACACACACACACTATAGCCTAAATTGTGAGGAGCTTCCCTTCGCGAACAGGAATGAGCCCTGAGGACCGTCCGTACAGAACTGTCCGTCTTGGAATATGACGGTCCCACGAAGTACCGTCTTGTGTACCCGTCCTCGCAGTGTCTTCCCCAGGTACGGCGTTATCTGCAACAAGAGTTCATAAGGGTAGCGTAGAGGGACGCCTTCACGTGGTGGCTGATATATTCGGGTGGTGGAGCTGCCCGGTTATACAGTAGAACCATCCTTCATTCCGCTCCCTATCTCCCGAAAGGAGGAGCATGAAGTGTGAAAGGACACCACCTTCAGCCTGCAGTCCATTGGGTTCACGTTCGGATAAGTCTGGGGTTACAACATCACTACTTCTACTACTACTGTCACTACTACTACTTATACTATTACTATCACCACTACAACTAACGTATATCATCTTCCTTTCTACCCTAAACGGTAGTTATTACCTCCATCCACAGTCTTCTTGGCCTACTACGCCTCCTTGCACCTTCCAGTTCATAACTTACACCTGTTTCACCATCATATATTTATCCGTAGTCTCCACATGACCATCTAGGCACGTTCTCTTCTTTCTGCCTTATTATCAACAGACTCCCTTACTCCACATCTCTCACGAATCACCATGTCTCTTATCCATTCTAGGCACTCTACACACATTCATTAACAATCTCATTTTCACTGCTCTTACTCTTGACTCCACACCCATGCTATAACCCCAGAAGTTTTGTTTTCCCTTCTACGCACTCCACACTCATTCCTCAACAGTGCCACTTCCACTTCTCTTAGTCTTGACTCCACACTCATACTAATATTGATGTTAAGAAGTTACAAAGGTGGATTCTTACCTTATTTTTGTGTTGAATCATAGACTCTTCGACCTGTGGAATGAAAAAGTCAAATACAGTAATGAATATTAGTTTACTGTCCACAAAGCAGGTAAAAAATGTAATATACAGTTTCATTATCAACATACTTAACTTAGGAGATGGAAAGAGATGCCTTCATGTGGTGGAACAGGTGCAACTGGGCGGCTCAATTGCCTGGGTATACAAACCCTCA
This sequence comes from Birgus latro, assembly GCA_018397915.1. Classification (NCBI taxonomy): domain Eukaryota; kingdom Metazoa; phylum Arthropoda; class Malacostraca; order Decapoda; family Coenobitidae; genus Birgus; species Birgus latro. Next base: position 7,545 of record JAGKTI010003677.1, read on the forward strand.
TCTACTACCATTCCCCTTAAAGGAGCTTTGTGGACTGTAGGCGAAGGACAACTTAAGCCTGCAGTTCACCGGGTTCACATTTCAGATGACCATGGAGCTACAAAAACAACTTAACATATGGATAACTCCAAAAATTAATAAAAATATACTAATTTTTTTTTTTAATCAATTTGGCCTTGCTGTCTTCAGTAGTGAAAAATAAAAAAATAATGGATAACCCTTTGCTCCCCCTCAGTAACATTACTTCCCCTTATGAGCAAAATTCAGTTTGAGAGCCGTAACTCTAGTCCACAATTGACAGTTGGAAATTTGGGACTTGCATATATATTCGTGCATTTGGTACCCTCCTCCACCCCTTCCTTCCTCCTAACATGGTTCTATTCCTCCTCTCCGGCATGGATTATTAATGTTCTCCGTGGCAAGCATAAGAAACCATCGCGAGAAAAACACCTTTCATATTTTACTTTTTGTGTATACAAGTGCAGACGTCATTAAAATTTAGCGTATATTAAAAAGAAAAAAAAGTCGAAAATAGTTCAGTTGCCGAGAACGCATGTGAAAAACTTACGTTAAGAATACAGCTGCTCGTGCCAGGGTTTAGCATTGAACCCCGTGATGTATTACAGAACCGAGCAGACAACCAGTTTAGGACAGATGCTAAACACACACACACACACACACACACACCAACTTACTATATGATCAGTCACATCTATTTGCAAAGCCGACATTCAGAATATATGGGGCAAAAGGAGTAGCCGTTCGTGCCCCGCTACCCCCTCTGCACGTCCCTGATATATTGTATTTCTGATATTCCTACTCTTTCCAGGCAATTTTATTATTGTTCGGAAAAAGTTTTTGAAATGGATAGGTCAGATATATCCTTCATCCTTCATTAACAGGGGCTTGCCCAAGTTGAATGAAATCGTCTGTTAACAGCAAGATTAGAAGTAACAACCCGTAACATGGACTGAATAGGTTCAATGCAGCACGTCAGTAAAAGCTTTATCTGGGTTCCATCTTGAAGTCAACCTCATACTGTTTTCTTCGGGGTACCAACTTGAGATCCAAACACCATAAACGCTACATCGAGGTTCCAACTTTAAGCTCGAACTCTTACTGTAATATTTTCAAGGTTCATCAGGGTTCCAATTTTAAAACACTCACCGTAAAAGTTTCACCGGGGTTCTGATTTTAAAATACTCACCGTAAAAGTTTCACCGGGGTTCTAATTTTAAAATACTCACCGTAAAAGTTTCACCGGGGTTCTGATTTTAAAATACTCACCGTAAAAGTTTCACTGGGGTTCTGATTTTAAAATACTCACCGTAAAAGTTTCATCAGGGTTCCAGATAACAAAGTCAGCGTCGTGTCCTTCCAAGATAGCGCCCTTGCGATGGTGGAGGGACGCCTGTGCAGCTGGGGCCTGGCAGAGATATCCCACCACGTCCTGCAGGCTGTACCCTCTCTCTCGTGCAGCCGTCCAGAATAAAGATAGGCCTGGGAAAAAAAGAAATACTGTAAATAAGTAAACAGCGACTTATTCAGCATCTTACACCTTCATAGTTTGCATTAATTATGGAAAGAAAAAAAAGATATTTAAGCATATAGAGTAAGTACAAGGCAATGCTGAGGTACAAATGCAAAAATAAACTAATAACTAAATAAATAAATAAATAAATCACTTAGAAGAAGGTGTTACGATTTTTAACATACGGATCTGTGGTTGAACACTGACTAACCAAACTGGACGGACGCGATGCCACCCCAGGCCTGCATGAAGTCCATACGGCCAGGTAATTTGAGCTCAGGTGTGCAGGGGGAATGATCACTGACTACCTGTTGTATTGTTCCTTCACGTAGCGCAGACCACAGACGCTCCTGAGGAAAGATGCATATAGAGGTAATTTTAGTGTTTATTATTATTATTATTATTATTATTACTGACGTTATTGGTGTGGTTGGTGGTGGTGGTAGTGGTGTTGATAATGTTGTAGTCGTAGTAGTAGCAGCAAGTAGTAGCAGTACAGTAGTAGTAGTAATAGTAGTAGTAGTAGTGGTAGTAGTAGTAGTAGTAGAAATATTTGTAGTGGTAGTAGTAGTAGTAGTAGAAATATTTGTAGTGGTAGTAGTAGTTTTGTTCAAGTGTATGGAAGGAAGGAGTAGCGGACGAGGAAGGGGATGATAGTGGCAGGGAAGAGAAAAATAACAGAACCATCAAGTACACACTGCCACATGAGAATATTCTCTCTCTCTCTCTCTCTCTCTCTCTCTCTCTCTCTCTCTCTCTCTCTCTCACCTGGTTATCCTTTTCTCTTACAGGCGGGCAATATTTGTACTACGAGGCGTTGTCAGGAATTTTGTCGGCGTCAAGGGTATGATAGTGGTGGAGGGTTTATCTGTCTATCTATCTATCTATCTATCTTTCTATATATCTAGCACTGTACCTGTCTATCTCTAACCTGGTTATTCCTGTCTCGTATGGGCGGGCAACACTTGTACTGCGTGGCGTTGTCAGGGACCTTGTCGGCGTCGAGGGTAAGATAGTGATGGCAGGTTTCCACACTAAGCGGCACCCCACGACCTTGCGCTGCGCGGATCATAGGTAACGCATTGCTAGCGGACAGGTGGACGATGTGGCACCTCACCTGTCAATCGTAATATTCGCTTAATTAGGCAGAAGTTAATATTTATCTTTATGTCTCTGTCTGATCAGTGTTTAATATTTTTGTGTGTGTCTGTGTATATACTGTCTCTGTGCCTCTGTTTATATATACTATCTCTGTGTCTCTGCTGTATATATCTCTTTCCACACCTGTCAGTCGTAATAATCTTTTAATTTATCTGAATTTAATATTTATCCGCGTCTGTATGTTCATGAATATCTGCTTTTCTGTTGGAGGTTTGTTATCATCTACATATTGAGCACCTGCCCATAGTTCTTTTCACTAGTAATTAAGGAGATTCGATGGTCAAGTGTAGTTAGACTGGTGAGTAAATTTGGGGAGTAACTAAGGAGACTCATACCTGCCTCAAAACTAAGGCTTATCAAATTTCACACAACCACGACTAAGTATTTGAGTTATGGGAGTGGCTCAGTTCCCTTAAACGAAAACAAACCCGCTATAATTCACACACACACGCACACACACACACACACACACACACACACACACACACACACACACACTACATTAAAAACAAAACCTCACCTTCGTCTCCTCACACAGTCTAATCACTTGCTCTATCGCCTTCTCTTCCATTTCCTGGGGTCGAGATTTGAGGAATGTCTGGTACTTCTCTGCAGGATCTGAAAAAGTAGGTGTAGTAAGTTCACTTCAACTTGGCCTGGGTGCTGGAGAGGGACAACTTCGTTTGGTGGCACCGATATAACCAGGCGGGTCAACTGTCTGGTTATACAAACGTCCCTCACTTACTGCCCCATCCCCCAAAAGAGGACGGTGAACTGCAGGATGAGGGCAACTTCAGTCTGCAGTCCACCGAGTTCACGTTTCAAAATAGTCTGGTGTTGCTGTTACTACTACCACCACTACTACTACTCTTACTGCCACTACCACCACCACCACTACTACAACTTCTATACCTGCTACCACCATCCAAATTTATCCCGCTTTGAAAGTTAATACTCGACCTGGAGGGGTTAGGTACAGCCATCATCAACCCCTTCACTACTAGAGGCCTGTCCTAAGCTGAATAAAATCGTCTGGTGGTGGGAAGATTCAAGAAGGCTATACGTCATGGTACTGAAGGGTTTATAAGTCTTGCTACCTCTAGACGATACCATTTGGCTGGGTTGGTGGTAGTAATAGTAGTAAGTAGTAGTAGCATTAGTAGTGGTAGTTGTAGCTGTAGTAATAGCAGTAGTAGTTGTTGTTGTTGTTGCTTTTGTTGTCGTAACCCCAGGCTCATCTGAACGTAAACCCGGTGGGCTGTAGACTGAATATGCCCTCCTCGTGCACTCCACTATCCTCCTTTCGAGAGATAAGGGGGGAACTGAGGGACGTTTGCATAGCCGGGCAGTGGAGCCGCCCCGTCCTATCGGTGCTAGCACGTGAAGGCGTCTCTCTCCAACACCAAAGCTAGGGTTGGAAAATCTACATGAAGTTCATCACAGTCTGATTTCTCTTCAATCGTCTGAAGGGAGGAGAATTAAATAGAAAATACGTCATGCAATTGAAGGACTAAGGTCGGGTCCACACTCAGTGCGTGCTGGCGTGGGCGAGGCTTGTCCATTATTGAAACCCACATTAGTTCTCGCCCGCACCCGCCCGCGCCAGCACGAATTTGGTATGGACGCACCTAATGATGAAGGATGCTTACCTGCCTCCGTGACTGTTTCCCCTATGTCACATTCGGCGTGGAACTGAAAAAAATAAATAAATAAATGGAGGGTCACTTGGTTATCCGGTACAGTAAAGTCACCGGGTAATAAGGTAGTGGACGAGATAGTAAACCCCTAAAGGGTCTTATTCTACACTCGGGTTTATAGGGGGTTTTGTCACACCTCCCCCTTAGCGATTTATTTTGCATAGTTGACCCTAATATTGTTCTGTATGCTATTTATATCCTTCATATATCCACATGGTGCTGGAGAGGGAAGCCTTCACGTGGTGGCACCGGAATAGCCAGGGGGTGGAGCTGCCTAATTATACAAACGTCCCTCAGCTCCCTTCCTATCCCTCAAATGGAGGGTGGTGGACTGCAGGAGAGGAGCAATTTCAGCCTGCAGTCCACTGGGTTCACATTCAGAGGAACCTGTGGCTACAACTACTACTTATAACATAGACATAGTTTTCGTCACTAAACACGCTAAAAATACTGAGGTGTAATGTTAAGAATAAATCGCTATGGAAGAGGGGTTACGAATTTTTCAGTCACTCAGAATACACCCCTTATTCTTTCTTATATACAGGGCGGTTCATATATTGCCCTCCGCTACAAACTCGCTTGACTCGGGGATGGTTCAGTCTGGGTTTTTTGTTCACATAATACCACTCAGGGTATTACGAGGCTGTCTTTGAAGGCGCCCTATTCCCAGATATTACTTAAACTGTGTGTCCGTACCCCCAAACTGATGAGAAAAACAGTGATGGCCCAGTTGTGTGTGTGTGTGTGTGTGTGTGAAGCTATATACTCATGCTCCCCAACTAACCAGCAAAACAGAGTTGGTGCCAGCGAGTTGCACAAGCACATCCCTTGCTTGCTGGAAGGTGACTGAGGGAAATTCGTCCACGCCGCTGTGTATAAGGAAGCACTTGAACCCACAGATGCCTCGTTCAGTCATCTTACGNGAAGGAGGAGGAGGAGGAGGAGGACAAGGAGAAAAAGAAGAAGAATAAATAGGAGGAGGAGGACGACGAGGAGAAGAAGAATATTAAATAGGAGGAGGAAGACGACGACGAGAAGAAGAATATTAAATAGGAGGAGGAGGAGGACGAGAAGAAGAAGAGGAAGAAGATTACGGAGGGGGAGAAGGAAAAGAAGAAGTAGATTAAGGAGAAGAAGGAGGACGAGAAGAAGAAGATTAAGTCGGAGGAGGAGGAAGAGGAGAAGAAGAAGAAGAAGAAATCTGTTATCGGTAGCTTAATCCATTGTTCCACTACTGGAGAAGTAAAGTAATTTCTCCTTATATTGGTGCTGCATCTTTTGAGTTTCATCCCATTATTTCCAGTCGCACTGTCATTCTCTGTATTTCGAACAAGTTTTCATAAACATCGTGGCCAAATTTGTAGAAATTCAAGTACTCATTTTAGATCTTTAAGTCGTCTCCTCTCTCTCTCTCTCTCTCTCTCTCTCTCTCTCTCTCTTTTAAGAGAGAGAGAACACATTTAGCTTTAAAAGTTTTTCGTGAGGTAAATTTCTTAGTTATCGGATTATTTTTAGTGGCTCTTCGCTGCACTTCAGTCAGCCTTCGCCCTTAACCCCTTCAGTTCCATGACGTATTTTTTAAAGCAAGCTACCACCGAGCGATTTTATTCAACAATTTAATACAAGTGTAGTGGAGAAGGGATTAAGTAAGGCTATATCTAATCCCCCAGTTCACAAAGTCCTAACGTGAATAATATTGTCTAGTGGCAGCAAGAATAAGATGAAAAATGCATAATCTTGAAGGCGGCCATAATGTTTAGAGCCCAGAACTGTACACAAACTTCGAGATGTTGGTTGACTAATGTATGATGGTAGAATGAAAAACTGGAAAGACTGAAATACATGGAGGACAGGACACGATGGTTATGGAGAAATTCAAGCCGATTTTTGCTCATGGGCCTACCTGGTCTGGCGGGAAGCGTGATACGTCTGTGCTGTGCCTGGTGATACGTGTTATGGTGCCGTCCTTCACCTGTATGACGGCCGGGCAGGTCTCGTCACGGAACACCACCTGCCTGCCCACCAAGACAACGCTGCCACCACCCACACCCATCACACCTGTAAGAATAATTTATAGTGTGATTTACAATTGAATAATTAACAGCAGAATAATTTACAGTGAATAATCAACACAGCTCTAACAAACAGCACCCGACTACACACCAAAACCCTGCCACCTTCAACACCCATCACACCTGTACGAATAATTTACAATGGAATGATTTACAGCTGAATAATTTACACAGCACTAACCATCACTACACTACCACCGATGCCTTCACGTAGTGGCACTGATATAAGTGTGCTGTGGAGCTGCCCAGTTACACAAACGTCCCTCTACTCCCTCCCTATCCACCAGAAGGAGGATGGCGGACTGAGAAAGGATAGCTTCAGCCTGCAGTCCACTGGGTTTACATTTCAGATAAACCTAGGCCTACCACTACCACTGCTACACTACCACTACACTGACAATGGTTTACAATGGCATACCACCACCACCACTACTACTACTACCACTACAACTACTACTAATATTACTACTACTAATACTACCACCACTACAACTACTATTACTACTACTACTACCACCACTACTACTACAACTACTACTACTACTACTAAAACCACTACTACAAAGCATACACTCAAACCATGGGACTCTAATTAATCCCTTCAGCCCAGTGACGTATTTTTATAGTTCTTTGCTATCTTCTAACAATTTTAATCAGTTTAAGACACACTTCAGACTTCAGGGGTTAGATACAGCCTTCATTAACTCCTTCACGACCTGAAAATCGTCTGAAAGTAGATTAAAATAAAGAAAATCGTCTAAAGGTAGATTAAAATAGAAAATCGTCTGAAGGTAGATTAAAAATAGATGAAAGAAATCGTCTGAAAGGTTAAAATAGAAGAAAATAGTCTGAAGGTAGATTAACATAGATGAAGAAAATCGTCTGAAGGTAGATTAAAATAAAAAGAAAATCGTCTGAAGGTAGATTAAAATAAATAGAAAATCGTCTGAAGATAGATTAAAATAGATGAAAATCGTCTGAAGGTAGTACAATTAAAATAGAAAATGCGTCGTAGGACTGAAGGGGTTAACAAAATTTATTTTGTCTTAACTGGGATGTGTTTTTTATTGAGAGAGAGAGAGAGAGAGAAAGTTTCTGCACTCCTCATTCCTTGTCCTTCCCACCATCAGTATCATCAATATCACCATCATCATCTTTATCCTCCTCGTCCTTCTCCTCCTTCTCCTCTTCCTCCTTCTTCTGCTCCTTCTCCTCCTCATTATCATCATCATCATCATCACTACGCGTACTATTACTCCACAAATACAAATCTTATGACAGACAGTGGGCTACTTGTACTGTTTTTATATATGGCTGGAGACAATATATTAAAAGCATTTTCAATAAGTCTATATTCTTAAATGTGACCAAGAGTGTCTATTTTCAAGATAATATCACTACTTATCTATGTATCAAGGACATTGATGTCACTTCTTAGCTAGTGGTGGCGTCATAGCTACATCAGCCAATCAGCGCTTGCGACCTTGTGAACTTTTCTTCTTCTTACCGCGTGAAGTAAGATCTTTATTTTATGATCTATAGTTCACTTAACTCAGAACAAAATAGGTTTTCGAATGCATGTCATACAGAGAGGGTTTGAAAAGTTGCATGTAGGCTATCCTATTGAGTGCTGTTCATTTGTTTTTACAGCAATAAACATTTCAGTCAATCGATCATATGCGAATCCCACACCAACAACACATTACCGACTTAAGAACACTCGATAGCCGATATATATCCACATAATGAACACTGTATATCCAACACAACTAAACATTTCAATCAGTCAAACATATCTTCTCAGTAAACACAATTTCAGTACGTGTAATTTCTCACATCTGTGGCTGGATGAATTACTCTGGCGGTGAATAAACCCCACACTTGTAGACGGAGAATATATTTACCAGTTTTAGTGGACACTGCCACCATCTCCAGTGGTCAAGATAGAGAGAAGGAAGGACGTGCTGACAACTGAAAGACTCTTAATGTGGGCTTACAACCCACCCCATCTCACCTCAATCCCCCCCCCCCCCACCCTCCCACACACACACGCAATAAAAGGAGCCCTTGTATTGTCAGCATGTCATTCATTCTGTGTATCTTGACCGCTGAATATTGTGGCAGTGTCCACCGAAACTAGTTGGTAAATATATTCTCCGTCTACAAGTGTGGGTTTTAGTCACCGTCAAACATCTGTACTATTTACAACACACAAAGATCTCGGGCCCACACACTCGATACTAATGCGGTATTTCAAGGTAAATGTTTTTTTCCAAGAACAGAGTAATTTTCCCCGCCAAGTGTAAGGCATCCTGAGCACCCACTAAAACACTATCAGAGGCACCCTCACATTTAGACTGGCACCTGAGAACTAAACAAGTTTGGTGCCAGAGTTGTTGGGACAGCTTTACACATGACGCTAAACTTGCACTCAGAAGGCGCTGAAATCTCGCTAGACTTATAAAACTTCAGACTATCGCTAAAACAGTAAATGCTTGACTCTCCTGAATATCCCTGAAGTATTTATAGTTTGTCTAGAATATGCTCAGATTTCATACAGCCAGCCTTCAAGATCTGGCACTTGATAGGTTAATATAGCAACAGCTGGTGTAAATAAAAGAGCTAAAATGGCAGCGCTGGAATCTGAGACGATCACTTGTTGCCACCTCACATCTCAAGGTCCTCCTGATACCAGTCACTACTCTCTTCCCTCCTTTACATTGCCTTTTTTTGTTTTATACGTATATAACAGAACAGAGGAAGGAAGAACAAACGAATACAGAAAATAATCCATGCACCAGATTACAGGTGTCCTCCATTCATAAAAATCTGCAACAGGTGGACTTGAACGACTGTAGGTTGAAGTTTGGGGGGAACCACTCTGGAGAAGCGAGTTCCATAGAGATGCAGCTCGGGGAATAAAAGAATTCTGATTGACAGATGTTCTGCAATATGGCAGTGTGACAGTCCACTCATGAGCGCTACCAGATGCCAGTGTAGCGCAGGGGAAGGCATGGAGTGGTGGCACAATGGATGCAACTTTGTCTGTTCATTTACTATAAAATTATCTGTAAACAAATGAATGGGAGGCAACATTCCTTCTTACTTGTAGGCTAGGTAATTCATTTGTAATAGTAGGGTTACTGATAATTGTAACAGCTTTGGTCTGACTTTTGTCTAGTTGTTTTAGTGCAATCTCTCCACAACCATTCCACAAGGGTGAGCAATATTCCAGCTGAGACCGCACGTGACTCTGGTAAATTATAACCAACTGCTCGTCAGTGAAGAAGCTATGGACTCTGTGCAATAATCCAAGTTTCTTTGAAGCTGTTTCAGCAAGTGATCTAATATGAGAGGTCCAGCTGAGGGCACTGTTAAGTGAAACACTGAGAATTTCAATACTTTTAGAGACAGGAATATTTGTAGCACTGTAGGCAATATAGAAATCAGGTAATATCTGTCTGTTAGTAAACTGTGTATATTTGGCTTTCTTAACATTAAATGAGACAATGTTATTCTGTCCCCATTCAGTGATCCTAAATAAGTGCTGAGTTGTGAGGTAGAGATGTTAAACTTTGTGAATGAGTGTTAAAGTGTGAATGAACTGTGTAGAGTGCTGAGTCATCTGCATAATGAATGGATAGGATTATGGGTGACAGGTATCATTAATATGAACTGCATAAACTTTTCTTCATAATTCTCTGTTTTTCCCGACTCCGGTGACACGCAAAGCAATATTAATGAGTACCAGTATGTATGAATGTTTTTCGGTGATGGTGAGTGACACTGAGTTGGTGACTTGAATAACTGATAAACATTTCGCAGACTTACCTGAGCTGAGATAATGAGGAGGTGTGTGTGATAAATGAAGGTGCTGAGATGTAGACTGAGTGAGGTGTGGGGATGCTCAGTTTCTAAGCAACACTGGTGAAGGAGTGGAATTACTATGTGTGCTTATTAGGTAGTAAGATATAGGAATATATTCAGCTGGAGAGGGCACACACACACACACACACACACACACACACACATGCCAACTCGACTGGTTAGTGACATGCGCGCGCATTTGTGTGTGTGTGTGTGTGTGTGTGTGTGTGTGTGTGTGTGTGAGAGAGAGAGAGAGAGAGAGAGAGAGTGTAGCTCAGCCGAAACTGGAAATAAGGATTTCAATGAAACTTGGTAGGAAGGTTGTATATGGGTCACAGATGGATCCGTTTCAGTTTCACGTAGTTTGAAATTTTCTAAAGGGTGTTTTGACCCCTAAACATGGTTCCCATTGGATTTACATTACGCGGGATCCGTCGGGGATTTTCCGTGGAGTTTCCTGCTTCGATGCATAAAACGCTGGTTGCGACCAAAACAAAGCGCCGTCCAGAAACGGTCCTCACTCTAAATGGAGGGGTCGGATCCGGAAACAAGAAAAGAAAAAATTGGTCCTATCAATAGATTCCCAAATGAAATGGGGTGCACGATCACTCCCACATCGTTTTATTTACCCTGAGAGGACACTGACCACGCTAGCAGGATCAGGTCTTCAGGTGACGGCAGCTATCCGGAGGTCTCTGTGCAGGAGGACCTCAACCCACTCCTTCCTCAGTCTTCCTTTGGGCATTCTTCCATGACCCTCCCCCTTCCACTTAGTATGTCCAAAGCCTCTCAGCCTAGCGATTCATATTACTTATCTGTTATTTTTCATGCTTTTTCTCTTTCGCGTTCGTTATTCTCAGTTCTCTCACTCACTTAAACCCTGCTCTTTCATCTCAGCATTATCATATCTCGATGTCTGTGTTCCAGTAGACATGTATCACCTATCATAGGGCAAATCTCGACCACATAGCAGAACACTTTCCGCACATGCTTTCCAGAGATTACACTTGGCAAGAAAAGAGAGCTGCAGAGATAGAAGCAACAGTCCTATTCTTCCATCCACTTCTTATTCTAGCTTATGCCCCTTTTCCTGCGCTCACCATGTCTCCCAAACAACAAAACTCCGCCACGCAATCCAGGTGGCTGTCTCCTCAATCCACACCTTCCATTCTAGCCTCCACAGTCAGGATACCCATATTTGACGCATGCTGAAAATCTCTCAGTTTGCAATCTGCCTCCAACACAACACCATTGCATCATCTGAGGGATCACTGGGTAGAAGTTGCATGCAGGAGAGAATTCCTCTCTCTTTCTCTCTCTTACGCAGCACAGCTCGTATTCTTACCGGTTAAGGTAGCTTCCTAACACCTTTTCCTTAGCTATTTATAACTGAACATGACTGGTTAATATCCTTTTGCACACCCTTTTTATGAAGAGTTTGGCGATGATGGGACTATTTATGTAACACAGGAGAGGACAATTAGGTGTAGCAAGCGAGATAAATCGCTTAGGAAAAGATGTTAGGGAGCTTTCTCAACAGACGGGAATACGGGCCACAAAATCACACATCTTTTTAAACAATATTACCTGCTTAAATATCAGCTCATCATGGTCTTTGTTTTACCTGTACTTTTCCCTTCTAAGTGAAAATGAAGATTTCCTAACACCTCTTCCCTAGTGATTTATTCTGCGCATTGCAAGTCATTTTCCTTATACGCTACTGATGTTACCTATGCTTATATTAAAGTGATATAAACAGCATAGGCGGAGTGGTATGGTGCAGCAGTAGCAGTAGTAGTAGAAGCAGTAGCAGCAGCAGTAGTAGTAATAGTAGCAGCAGCAGTAGTAGTGACAGTAGTAGTAGTAGTAGTAGTAGCAGTAGTAGTAATAGTACCAGCAGTAGAAGTAGTGACAGTAGTAGTAGTAGTAGCAGTAGTAGTAGTAGTAGCAGCAGTAGTAGTAGTAGTAGTAGTAGTAGTAGTAGTAGTAGTAGCAGTAGTAGTCATAGTAGCAGCAGCAGAAGTAGTGACAGTAGTAGTAGTAATAATAGTAGCAGCAGCAGTAGTAGTAATAGTAGTAGCAGCAGGAGTAGTCAATCAATCAATCAATCAATCGGCTTTATTTCGTATCTCTCGATACATAGAAAAAACAGTAATACATTTCATCATAAAGGCAGCAACACAGCAGCAGCACATTACATCGTAGGTGGTGTACTGTACAGTTATATAAAAAAGCAAAAATCATAATAGAAGACCTGAGGGCATCGTAGTGCACATACACATTAGTATCCTATTAAAAAAAAAAAAGCATCCGTAATTTTCCCTTTTCTAAATGTCCAAAGTAAAAAATAAACTGTCCAATGTAAAAAATAAAAGCTATCACCACTACAGTTAAAAAGTCCTAGGTAAAATATAAAAGCTAGCATCAATAAACAATACAAAAGGTCCAAATAAAATNGCAGTAGTAGTAGTAGCAGTAGTCAATCAATCAATCAATCGGCTTTATTTCATATCTCTCGATACATAGAAAAAACAGTAATACATTTCATCATAAAGGCAGCAACAACAGCAGCAGCACATTACATCGTAGGTGGTGTACTGTACAGTTATATAAAAAAGCAAAAATCATAATAGAAGACCTGAGGGCATCGTAGTGCACATACACATTAGTATTCTATTTAAAAAAAAAAAAAAAAGCATCCGTAATTTTCCCTTTTCTAAATGTCCAAAGTAAAAAATAAACTGTCCAATGTAAAAAATAAAAGCTATCACCACTACAGTTAAAAAGTCCTAGGTAAAATATAGCTAGCATCAATAAACAATACAAAAGGTCCAAATAAAATATAAAATATAAAAGCCAGCATCATTAAAAAATAATAAGGTCCAAATAAAGTACAAAAGACTGCATCAATAGAAAATAAGTCTAGATAAAATATTAAAGCTAGCAGCCATAAAAAATAAAGAGGTTTAATAATAGCAGCCAAATAAAATATGAAAGCTAGCAGCCATAAAAAATAAAGAGGTCCAAATAAAATATAAAAGCTAGCAACCATAAAAAAAAAAAGAAGGTCCACATAAAAACATAAAAGCCAGCAGCCATAAGAAATAAAAAGCTCCATATACAATACAAAAGCTAGCATTCATAAAAATAAAAAAGGTACAGTATAAAAAAAAAAATCTAAAGAGCAATTAGGCTATTAAAAGTCTTTAAAAATATCAGTTAAAAATTAGATATATATGATTTTAAAAATATGAGGAAATTCAGGATTCCATTTAACACTAGCTAAGGAGCATAATGTCTTAATTTCCATAATAACCACATGGCCCACGTCTGTCCTCATGTCTCTGGACCCAAGTCAAGCGGGAGGCTATCACATCCAGGTCCTCACTATTTACATCTACTGAAGTCATTTTTTAATATAGTATGAACATGTTGCATAAACAATCCCTCCTTAAAGTATGGAATATTCAACCTGAGTATTGGATTGGTAGAACTCTTCATCCTTTTATAATACCTAGCCTGAGTTAGAGCAGTTAGGTGCTTCAGTAAAAACTGGTTACAGTTTAAAGCAGTTAAATGACTGCTGGCAAAAACAGGTACCCCACATATTTTCTTTAAAGCATTACTCTATGCAATATTAAAAGCCCTAAAGATAGAAGATCTAAAAGTTGCCCTGTTATTCCACAAGCATAATCCATAGTCTGGACAGCAATAGGACTTAAATAAAAAAAAGCAAAGCATCCTTATTTAAAACTTTAAAATCTCTAAAAAACTGAATTGAAAGAAGCATAAAAATTGTTGAGTCTTAACTCAACATCTTTACTGCCCTTAAAATCAAATGAAATAAAATGTCCAAGATATTTAAAACATTTAACAACTTCCAGTCTGTCACCATTAAGACTAATACTGTTAACATTAAACTTATAGTCATAGTAGCAGCAGCAGAAGTAGTGACAGTAGTAGTAGTAATAATAATAACAGCAGCAGCAGTAGTAATAACAGTAGCAGCAGGAGTAGTAGTAACAGTAGCAGCAGCAGCAGTAGTAGTAATAATAGTAGCAGCAGGAGTAGTAGTAATAGTAGCAGCAACAGTAGTGACAGTAGTAGTAGTAGTAGTAGTAGCTGCAGCAGTAGTAGTGACAGTAGTAGTTGTAGTAGTAGTAGCAGCTGCAGCAGAAGTAGTGGCAGTCGTAGTAGTAGTAGTAGTAGTAGTAGTTGCAGAAGTAGTAGTGACAGTAATAGGAGTAGTAGTAGTAGTACAGTAGTAGTAGCAGCAGCAGCAGCAGTAGTAGTGATAGTTGCAGCAGCAGTAGTGTGACAGTAGTAATAGTAGTAGCAGTAAGAGTAGTAGTTATTGTTGTTGTTGTTGCTGTTGTTGGCCCAGGTTCATCTGAAACGTGAACCCGGTGGACTGTAGGCTTGAGCTGATCTGCAGTTCACCAGTTCCGGGGATAAGGAAGTAGCTGAGGAACGTTTGTATGACCAGGCAGTTAAGAAACCCTGCCATATCGGTGCCACCACGTGAAGGCGTCCCTCTCCAGACAGCTAGGGAGAGGGCTTATTGTAGGAACCAAACCATAGCAGCTGGAAATGGCTAATGAAGAAGAAAGAGGAGGAGGAGGGGGAGGAGGAGGAGGAGGAGGAGGAGGAGGAGGAGGAAAAGGAAAAGGAGGAGGAGAAGGAGAAAAAAGAAAGGATGAGGATGAGGAGGAGGAAAAAGAAAAGGAGGGGGAGGAGCAGGAACAACAACAACAAAAATAACAACAGGAAGAACAAGAAGGAAGTGGTATGCAGTTTCCTTGGCCAACATGAATGCAGATTTATACTGGAGATGGACTCCTTCACGTAGTGGCACTTGTATGACCGGGTGCTACTCGCTTAGCTATCCGGAGCAGCAGGACCGTATGTAAAATAAAGGTGTATAGACGTTATGAAACATTTGACCTGTCTCACTCTCAGCTGAATAACATCGTCTGGTGTCAGCTGGAACAATCGTTGATAAGAATTGATTGTGAAAAGTGTAAATTGATGACTGTTTAAGATGAGGTGACCAAATTAGTTACCGTATACAGCCTGTCTTAGAAAATTTCAGTAGTAATGTCCGCACCTTCATGTTTATAAGAGAAGGTATGGTAGTCAATTTCGTCTTTCCTCACATCGGATGCACAGTCTGACAGTAGATACGAGAATTCCTTCACCCAAATGCATCCTTCTATCCTGTCAGTTCTAACCCAGTGCCTCTCTTATCCCTATCCTCACCCCCTCCACCTCTCCTCCCCTACTTTCATTATCCATGTAAACCCACGTCTCCCATATAACTCCTCTCCCCTCTCCCCCACACGCCGATCATCATTTGTCACTACGGCACATCGCTGGTACCGTATTTATCTGAGTTTAATTTCTAATCACAGCCGAATGTTTATATGTTTAATTCCAGTTCTTAATGGTGGATTTCATCCTAAAAACGTGCATGGGCTTTCTTGGCTGCGAGAAATGATTAGCGCTTACCCACGCACCGCCGCTAAACTGGATATTTTTAGTAAATGGAATGGTTTCATGGTTCAAATAATGGACATGATAACGAATTGTATTGGGAAATCATGTGTGGGTCACTATAGCATAGTATTAAATCGTTCCTTGGCTACATTAGTACATTTAAGAGCTGAGAATGCAAAAATGGTGAAGAACCAACCTTTTCACCATCTCCAGTGCCGAAGCTAATCTTCGGTTTAATGACAAATTCAGAGACACAAGGGGAGATTATTGTCTGCAGATACGTATGGGTCACAGTGATACCAGATTAATTAACCCTCTTGGTTTTCGGTAACCTGTTGATTTATTTACACCAAACTCCCCCCCCCCCCCCCTCCTGCTGGCGTCGGGTTGGTTGGTTGCGCAACGCTCAGGCGGCTGAGGACCTCGGAAGGGTGAGGTCTATCGCTCGTTCTTAGATCGTTTTATCCGTTTTAGTGGTGAGTTACTTGCTTTATCTAGTCTCTTCTTGTGTTATATAAGTGTTAAAAGTATATTAACTTATTCTTATGGCGTGTATACTTGAGCCTTTGCTTTTAACAGTAGATATTCATGGGTTGTCTTGTTTTTAGGCCAGTCCCATGGGAGGTTAACCCCCCTTCCTTGTTTGAATGATACGTCAGTTGTCCTTGTTAAATGAGTTTTTGGTATTCGGTAGCTTCCTGTAACCTTCAAGTAGATGTTAGGGTTGCACATTGAATGTTTAGCATAGTAAAAGAGTTAACTCCTTTGCAGCTAAGAAGACCAGGAGGTAGGATGACGCTGTTGGTTATCCGCGATGACAACGTTGCCTGGGGATCATCGCCCAACCAAACACGCTTCATCGCTCCATATAAGGTGAGAAATGATAAAAAATGTCCAGTCCGATGAAGCTTCAGGTTACACTATTCGGTTTTGTTCGGGTTGTAGAGATGGTGATCTTTACAGCGCATCGGAGTAGCGTCGGAAGGCGATATGAAGTTTTTCTGTTATGGCGTCTGTGTCGTAAGCCGCGGTTTTGTCCTCCCACAGTCGCCATGCCTTGGGCTCTTACCGCAATCCCACTGGTTGATATTATTGGATTTTTACCTTTTTCACGTATTTGCTTACTTTGGCATATTTATTTTTCAGTAGCCTGTCCATTCTTTGTATAAACTGTTAATTTTAAAAATTTATTACTGAATTGTGATTAAGGAAATTACTAATGTTTTTTTTTTTCAGGTATTCTGTTTGGCTTTTTGATGCGATTTCCTTTTGTCAGCATTGGTTGTGCACTTTTTGATGTGATTTCCTTTTTTTGTACATTGGTGGTGTATAAGTTAATCCATTTCTTCCAGGTGTAGGGAAAGTATTTTATCAGGGAAAGCAACGAGAGGACTGCATGATAATCCTCACTAAACGTGGATGCCTAGCCTAAGACAGAAAAAGAAGAGCAGTAGATAGAGATGAGTAAGCATTTTAGCACATGAAGGTTGCCTGGGTTAGCTAGGATGGGTATAAAGAGGAGGAGTGAGAATATCAGAGGGTAGGAACATGCTGGGTGGTGATACAATGGATAAGAATGGGTAGGTGAATAGGGCAATAGATGGATAAGGAAGTAGAAATATGTTGAGGAACCAGTAGAGGAATTAAAGTTAGAAATTGATGAATGAAATGTTTGCAGATGCTCATAACTAGGGTTGCACCCACTTTATCTTGATAGGTAATGGAATGTTTGCACCCATTTTATCTTGATAGGTAATGGAATGTT
>JAGKTI010003677.1:30036-46568 GCA_018397915.1 Birgus latro
CTGCAGGGACACCCTCCAAGCGCGGCTTGGCACTGCAACTGCCCCGCCATTATACACCCACTGATAGGGCAGCCTCCTGGGGCGCTACTCCCAGGTTCGGGCCCCTCTCTAATGAGCGGAAGCGGCAGCCTGGGAACCGCAATGCCCTGTACCCTCTAGCACAGGTTCGAGCCCCATCTCGCCCCGGACCCATGATCTATGCCGGCGGAACCCCAGTCAAGCCTCCCCCCAAAGTCCGCCACTAGGTAGCGGGGGCAAAGTTTTCTGGCCACATGCCCTTGCTGGCGTCAACCCCTGTAACGTAGTGGGGTACGTTGTGTGATATGTAAAGCGCATGTGGTGTAGTGCATAGGATAGTTAGAGGAAGTGTTTGGGAGAGTATGCTGGTCTACTCTCCATGTTACTGTCACACTGAAAAGGTCAGCAAAGGAGGATGATTAGGTAGCTAGTGAAAGGAGCTCCAGCTCTCCCTATCACCAGCATTCCATTCCCCTCGGGAGTACTACCCTGTTCGGCCCGTGCTACAGCCTCCTCCTACAAGTTAGTTGTTTTTACGGGGTGGGGCACTAACCCACCACCAACCCTTTTAGTCGCCTCTTACGACAAGCAGGGATACTGGGGGAGAATTCTTGAAAACCCCCTACCCCCAGGGTAGTGATGAAAACAGAGCGAAATATAAAGAGCAACCCAGAGGAATCTACATCACCCAAGGGGTTCAGAATGGCATCTTGTAATTTGGGTAGCTTGATGGGTAGATGGAGGGAAGTGGTGGAGACTTTGAGCAAGAACTGGGTAGCTACAGTGCAGTCCCCCAAACCTGAGTTCAAGATTACAGTACCAAAAATAATAGTTTTCCAAAAGAATTTTGGAAGTAAGTTTATGAAGAAAAATTGTTGAAATAATGCCATAGTAGTCTACAAAGTCTCAAGCTAGATCAAGCTGGACTTACTTGAACCACAAGTTTGCCTTCATAATTTCTTATACTGTGATTCTGCCCCATGAACGAGAGAATATCATTATTTATTGCAGAGTTTTCACACCTGAACATTCAAAACCATGACTGTGGGATAATGAATTTGAGCCTTGACACAGGGAAAAATAAAGGGAGTGCCAATAAATTGGATGTTTACATATAACTAATGGTAATGATACAGTTCCAGTAAGAAAAAAAAAAAAAATCCTGACCATTTTGGCTTTTAGGAATTGCATTGTACATAATAGGAAGTTAGGTTTTGATGAGAATCAGCAAGGATGATTGTTGAAGGGATGGCCACAAACACATTGCCTCTATGTCACCATGTCGCCTGCCATTTCACTGCCCTGCTCCCAGCTCACACCCCCTCCCTCATATACCTCTCCACTCCATCCCTTCATCTCATCCTTGGCCTCCACCTCACTCACATACACTTTCCTCGTCAGTCTCTCGCTCTCCATCCTCTCCACCTGGCCAAACCGTCTCAGTGTATTTCTTCTAACGGTTTCTACCACATCCACACCACTACACTCATTCACTTCCTCATTTGTCAGTCTGTCTCTCTGTGTGATTCCAGATCTGTCTATCTATCTATCTATAGCCCAACGCCCTAATCCCGCAAAGAGTGGCCGCAGACAAAACGCCTCTAAGTCGCTCCTTCACATACCATTTATTTGACTGCCCTCCCCCCATCTCACTCTCCCCTCCCTCATATACCTCTCAGCTCCAAATGCTCCACTCAAATAGCTCATTTCCACTGCTTTCACACTTGTCTTGTGTCTCTCCAACAAGGTCCAAGCTTCACATCCATACATTAGAGTTGGTATCACAATACAGTACTGTACTGTCATGCAGTGACTTTTTTTTTTTTCTACTTCCATGCTCACTTCCCTGTTCCTTATCTATCTATCTATCTATCTATTGCCAGACACCATAATCCCGTAAGGGGTGGCCATTTGACTTTGAGTTATTTATTTTACGGGGAGGGGCACTAACCCTCCACCAACCCACTTGTTGACACGTAGGGAGCACGTATGGTTTGGTTATATGGTTACCACCCAGCGTTGTAAATGGTTTCTTGGCTTACAGGAAACCATTTGGCTTGTCACTCAATGTAATGCCACCTGTAAAGGAAAGAAAAGCAGTAAGAAGTGACAGGAAATATAGGAGAAATAGGAAGAAAGGAGGGCAGGCACAGAAAAAGAATGATAAAGGCTAAGGAAGAAGTAGGCAGCACTACATCAAGTGAGTGGATGATGGTTGCCACCACCTACCACTCTGTTCCTTATCACTGCTTTCAAAGAACCAGCAACCTTTCTTCCTTGTACTCTTTCAATCACTTCACCCTCTAAACTTCCAACCTTACTCATCACACTACTGTACCCAAGTACTTAAACGCACTCATATTTTCCGTTTCCTCCTCATCCTGCCTCATTGTACATTCAGTGACTTCATTTCTCTTGAAGACCATAACTTTACTCTTCCCTACATTCACCTTCAGATGCCGTTTCTTACACTCCCAAACTCATTCACCAAGCCTTGCAGGTCCTCTTCGTCTTTACTTAACAACACAGTATCATCTGCAAGCAACAATACAGGGATTTTCCAAACACTGCCATCTCTCATTAGGGCCACTTCAACATCCACTGCCCTACCTTGTATCTTTTGTAACCTCATCCATATACAGGTTGAACAACCATGGAGGCATGACACAACCCTGTTTCAATGCAATCTTCAAATAGAAAAATTCACTCAGTTCACTGTCCACACGCACTTCAGCCGTAGCACCCTCATACTTACTCTTCATGGCATTCAGCAGCTTCTCATTTACTCCATATATTCTTAATACCTTCCGCATTCCTTGTCTATCCACCCTGTCTCATGCTTTCTCTCTTCTTTCCCTTCTACAGAAACTTTTCCTCTAAAGACCTAAGAATGATCATCTGAGAAAGCTTGTAGGTACCAGTATAAATTTTATTGAAAGGGAAGTGTAGGCATATTATGTGGTGGGGTGGGCATGCTCGTTGAAGAGAAATGGATGGAATATCGTATGAACATAGAGCAAATGAAAAAATTATAGCACTAAAATTATTGTTTGGAAAACTTCTGGTTTCAGGAATAGCCTGTGTGGCATATGCTTCACAGGTCAGCATGGATGATGGAGAGATGGATTCTGGGATGATTTTATATCAGTATATATAGGGGATGATGAGATTGTAGTTTTTTTGGGGGAATTTTAAGTCGTGAGGGTGCAGCAACACATGGATGTAAGTATGAGGAAGTGCACAGGAAATGTGCATATGGTACGAGGAATGTAGCCTAGAAGGTGAGAAGGTATTAGAGTTTGGGGAAGCAGTGAACATGGTTGGGTGCAACACGGTTTAAGGAAAATAGAGAATGTACTGATTACAAGTGAATCTCAGAGTAATAGTAGCCAGATTGACCATTTCCTGATAGGGAGGTCTGATAGGAGGGTGGTACAGGATGTGAATTATAGTGGGTGAAGAGTGTGTGCAGCAGCTCAAACTACTGATATGTGACTTGGTACTAATGAATTGGGTAGTGACAAAATTAACCTTTGTATCCAGGAGGAACATATGGAAGTTGAAAAATCAAGCAGTAACGGATGCCTTCTATAGCAAGATGAGTGAAGTGGTGGCTCAACAGGGAGCTGTAGATAGAAGTGTTAATGAGCAGTACAGAGCTCTCAAGAACAATCTCAAGATAATGATTCAGTGTGTGGGTGATGAGGGGTGTACCAAAACATAAGGTAATGTGGTGGTGGGATGAGGGTGTAAAATGCCACAGTTAGAGAAAAAACTTTTTCCGGGAATTGAGATGGGGTGGTAACAGAGGAATACTATACTTTGCTGCTAAATTTAGGGCCAGAAAAGAGATGTCTATCTATTGCCAGACACCATAATCCCGTAAGGGGTGGCCATTTGACTTTGAGTTACCTATTTTACGGGGAGGGGCACTAACCCTCCACCAACCCACTTGTTGACACGTAGGGAGCACGTATGGTTTGGTTATATGGTTACCACCCAGCGTTGTAAATGGTTTCTTGGCTTACAGGAAACCATTTGGCTTGTCACTCAAAGAGATGTATAGGGCAAAATCTGAGTCTTGCAGTCTTTTAGTGGATATCCCAAATACTGTAGTGCCAAAAGGAGGAATGTTGTATTGAAGGTGACAAGGCAGATGACAAGAGAAAACAGGGTAGGGGAGGATATAAAGGATGCTTGGAAAGAGTATTATATCTGGTTGTTGAATGAGGAGTTTAGAGCAGGGAAGGTTTGGAGTCAGTGGATCCAATATTTGGCCTTTGGTTGATGTTGATACCATGAGTTGGACAATTGGCAGGATGTAGTTGGGGAAGGTAGCAGGGTATGTATGGTTAACTGCCGAGATGTTGAACACCTCGAGATGTATGAGTGGGTTAAATTATTGATTTGATAAATTTGGTTATATATGAGTGTGTGGCTTCAGATAGCTGGTTTCAGAGTGTGATTGTAAATGTGTACAAGGGGAAGGGTGATGTCCTGCAAGGAGGAAATTACAGAGGCATGAAACTTTTGGACCAGATTATGAAGGTGTGATAGTGAGAGAGTGAATATTGATGAGATGCAGTTTAGGTTTATGTCAGGCAGAGGGACCACTGATAGTGTTCATTGTCCGACAGCTTCTGCAAAAATACATAGGAAGGAAGAGAGAGCTGTACTTTGTTTCTCCTGATTTGGAGGCCATTGACGAAGTCCAAGGGAGGTGGTGGAGTGGACAATAAGAAAGTTTGGGATTGAGAAATGGCTGGTTAGAGTGGTTATGACAGTGTATAAGGGTGCTTGCATCCAGATGAGAGTGAGCAGAGGTGAGTGAGGAGTTACCCATGAATGTTGGCATTCATCAGTGGCAATTTTAAGCCCCTTACTGTTCATCATGGTGCCTGAAGCTCTCTTACATGACTTCAGAACTGGACATACAAGGGAAGTGTTGTATGCTGATGACTTGGTGTTGAGTGTAGAGAATGAGGGGGTGGCGTTGGAAAGATTTAGGAAATGGAGAGATGGAGTGGGTTATAAGGGCTTGAGAGTAAAGACAGATAAAACAAAAGTGATAATATCTAGGGTTGGTGGCAGTACTGCCACCAACCCTAGATATTATCACTTTTGTTTTACTGCCAAAGCAGAGGGGTGTGACCATGTGCAGTTTGTCGCAGAGGTGAGAGAAGTAACTTGATCTTGTGCAGTGTTAGTAGTAAGTGGGTGTAAAAGAGATGTATGGTAATATTACCAGAGATAGGTTGTGAAGTAATGCTGATTTTGTGATTAGTGTGTGTAGGGGAATTTATGCAGAAGCAGCGAGGCAGGAAACGATTAATGTTGCTTGAGAGTTTCTCGAATGTGTGTGGAGGAGTTCTGTTATTTGGGAGACATGGTATGTGCTGGAGTTGAGGCTGGAGAGCCCTGTTGCATGGGTGAGGAGTGGTTGGAAGTTCATTTCAGAGAGGTGAGCATACTATCAAGTTCAGGGAACCGTTGCCTCTCCTGAAACTGAAAGGGTTCTCCCTCTGTACTATGGGATTTTTGTATGCAGCATGTGTTATGAGTGTAATGCTATATGGTAGTGAGGCTTAGGCAGTAAGGGAAGAAGAGATATGTAGACTTAAAGGTACAGAGATGATGATACTGTAATTAGGTGGATGGGCAATTCATTCTTGAATGAGACCTAGGGGGGTTAGGATTGCAAATGAAGAGTTGAGAGGAAGGATGAGACTTGATTGTATTAGTACTGTGATGAGAGGGGTTAGATTGACGTGGTTTGGGCATATGGAGAGGATGGAAAATGACAACTAGGTCTGCAGGGTGAGAGGTGTGAATGTTGTGGGTAGGGTCACAAGAGACTGACTACAATCATTAGTCCATGGGAAGAAATATGTGTTTGTAGGGATTCGATGTGTTGTAATGGGCAGAAAACAGATTTGTGGAGGGGAAAATAGGTTCATGAGAAACTTTGGTCATTGAGGGGTAGATAGGTTCTTTGGGGAAAAAAGGTCCTTGAATGGAATCATGGGGTGAAAATAGGTCTGTGGGGAGATGACCCTATAGGAAGTGTAGCCATTCATGGGAAAAATGGGTCCATGGGGGAAAGTAGGTGGATGGGGAGATGAACCCAGTCGGGTATGTCAGAGATTGGTTTGTATGCTAGTATTGTTATGTCAAGATATGCCCAAGTATGGGCCACTGTAACCACTATTTAAATAGTGCACATACTGTACAAGCTGCCTCATATGTACCTGGCTTTCATATGTCTTGGAGACTTCTCCTGGGGGTAGGAGCCAGGAGGTAATGTATAGCCTACTCAAGTACTGATAATGCTTTTTTCAAAGTTCCAGAACACGCATGTTAATGGTAGTGAGTCAGTTTAGGGGGCAATTGATTAATTAAGCTCTGCCAGAGACCTCTGCTGTCTTCACTTCCGCATCTCACACTTAGTAAGGCTACATACAGTATCACATACAAGAGTGATACTGCACAGCCTCTGAGCACCCCAGTACATGGTGGGGATGGAAACAGTGTCAAATAAAATAATGCTTGTTTAAAGAGTGGATGAGACATCAGTGACCTTGGAGGAAGTTCTTCGTGCCTTTTGAGACATAATTGGGGACAAAATGCCATATGCGCACCCCATAGCCCCAGTTCTAGAATGATTCCTCTCAAAACCTTTATTAATACCTTGATAGCGCAGAAAATTGTTTATGGTTGTTCTTAAGGATGCCCAGTATTCATTCATTGTAAGTGAAAAGTAGGCTTTATTCTGCACAAGTTATTTATTTAATTTTCTAATAGGTAAGTAACCTTCAGACTGGGCATACACTAATCAGTCCAGATTCCCTGAGGCCCAGCAATCCTATACTCAAGAGATGGTGCCACTCAGCATCATGTTGCATGTTTATTATTGATTGATCATACAGTCATGATTGCAAACAAGTGTCTTGGGGTTGTTGGCATGTTTTGTGACTGAAACAGGCTGTCCATTCCAACCAGTAATCTAAGCCCAGATCGAATCTAATTGAACTCACTGTGGATATTAGCTTAACCTGGAAATAAAGAATGAAATTGTATAAAGCTTTCCATATATTATTGCATTTACAACTGAAATACTGTGTTCATTGAGGAAATTTTTATTATATCATCAGACAGTTGGATTTGTAGTGAAGGAGTTGGAGATTATATCGAGCCCCTTAATTGTGAGATATTCTTAGTAATCCCTTGACTCTGGTATTTTTTTCCCCTGCTGTTTCCTGATAGATTTTAGTAATCCCTTGAATCTGGTGATGTATCCCTGCAACTTCCAGATAGTTTTTAGTAATCCCTTGAATCTGGTGATGTATTTTTTCCCCCTGCTTCTTCCAGATAATTTTTAGCACCTTAATCCCTTGAATCTGGTGATGTATTTTTTTCACATGCAACTTCCTGATAGTTTTATTCAGCTTAAGAAGGATCTAGCTCCTCCTGTTAAAAAATCCATCCCAAGAAGAATAAAATTGTTTGAAGATACAAAAATAAATCCGCATCACATGATTTAAGGGGTTACTGTGTTTTATATGGCTCAGGAGAATTCTTTAGTAGTGGTGGTGTTATTGAAGGTTGTATCAAATGTCCACCATTTAAAAGAGTTCTTAAGCCGAATAAGATCATCTGGAAAGGCAAGAATAAAATCGAAAAGATGTCCTTTGGTTGAAAAGGTTAGGTATGTTTGATGCTTTTTTTAAATTATTACTTGCTTCTGCAGGTAGAATGTATGTTTATAACTTGAATACGTTTTCTGTATTCCCTTGTTAATCTGACTTGTTTTTGCAGGTACAGTGCATAATACCTCATCACTCCGTGGGAGCAACCCTCCAAGTCTGCGCTGGAGCGACCTCAAATCGTCCAGGTTGTGAGTGTTGAATTTTTCATTGTTAGGGCTGTTAGGGGTTAGGACAATTGACCCTTTTACCATGAATATGAATAACACTTCTTTCTCCAGGTATCCTACAGGCCAGGTGTGGTATTGTTAAGCTGGATGGTGACATCTGTTGTTGAGGAAAGTTGACAAGACAGGTGTAGCTTTAACCCGCCGAGTCCCAACCGTTTTTTTACCCAGTCTACCCCCAGATCCTGACTGATTTTTGACTTTCTGTTTTTTGGCTGAAACCTTCGCTTTTGGTGAGAAACATCGAAAATTCATAGTGAAATCGCGATCCTGAGGTAAAAAAAAATGTTGATACAGGTGTCACTCAACCTTACGTTTTCCTTCCACCAGATGTCAGCACAGTTTAACCCGCCGAGTCCCATTGACGTACGGTGTACGTTGCTACTTTTTCCCGCGGACAGACCCAACGACGCACACCGTACGTCACGCAATTGCAAGGCCCATTGTGTGCACATTTTTCAACATTCGCGGGCGATTTTTGGTAGGCGTATGTGGGAGACCTTCCTCTACCTGCTGTAAAGCGGGGATACTGCCTGGCTCCTCCTAACCCCCCCTTCCCCCCTCCCCCCCACACTGGGCAATTCACCTGTTAGCAGTAAGCTGGCCAGTAAAGGTATGTTGCCCCACGGTCTCTCTAATGACGAAATTCACGGTGAAAGTGATTCCTGAGGTGGAGGACAAAGAAACAAAGAAGCTAGAGGTAGAAACAAACAGAAGTGACGAGGTGGTAATGTCATAAAGGAAGGTGCCATATACTGGGGTTTTGGGTAAGTGAACAATGTTTATAAACACCTATATTATTGTGTGAAAACCATCATAGACTTTTACTACACATAAATTCGTACCAAATAAATGAAATAAATACGTAATTTAAAGTGGCTTGAATTAGCCAACCCTTCCATAGTTTGTTTTCTTAGCCAGGTACCCTGAAAAAGAAGGAAAACGTAAGGTTGAGTGACACCTGTATCAACATTTTTTTTACCTCAGGATTGCGATTTCACTATGAATTTTCGATGTTTCTCACCAAAAGTGAAGGTTTCAGCCAAAAAACAAAAAGTCGAAAATCGGTCGGGATCTGGGGGTAGGCTGGGTAAAAAACCGGTCGGGACTCGGCGGGTTAAGGTTGAGGTGAGACTGGAGACAATGAGTGTTGAGGAAAGCTTCAGAAAGCTCATTTGCAGCAGTGTCAGTGATGGAAACCCTGAAGGAGCATGACTGTTAGATAGTGAGTTCTGGGAAGAGCTAAAGCCAAGAAGAAATGTTTGTAAAACAGAGAAAGTGAATCGGAAAAAGCTGAATGCGTATTACAAAGGCTTGGAGAGAAGACCAAGGGAGGAGAACCAGTGATGGAAATACAGGATTTGGCTTACTGCACAGGGGGGGAACAGCCTATGTCTTGGCATCATGTCTTGACATCACCAGTACCATTGGCATCCTCCCAGCATCTGTCAGAGAGCTGGTGGTATAGCAGAAGGGAAGACTGGATGATGGCCAGAAAAGGAATAAAGGGGGCTGATCAGGTAGCTCAGGTGAACATTTTTTTTTTTCTCCCAATGTTTCTCATAAAAAGCAGAGGTTTGAAGCCCCCCCAAAACACACACACACACACACACACACACACACAAACACACGCGGCGGGAGGGGGGGGGGGGGGGGTGAAAACTATGGGGGGGCAGCGGGAGATAAAAAGTATAAGAGAAAATANAAAAGGAATAAAGGGGGCTGATCAGGTAGCTCAGGTGAACATTTTTTTTTTTCTCCCAATGTTTCTCATAAAAAGCAGAGGTTTGAAGCCCCCCCCAAAACACCCACACACACACACACACACACACACACACACACACACGAAAATCTGCCGGGACTGAGGGGGTCGTTGGTGAAAAATCTGTTGGGACGCAGCGGGTTAACAAGCCTTACATGAATTATAGAAGAGCAGATGCAGGAAAATAAGAATAGAGCTGAAATGAGGAGGAGTGAGTGGACTAGATGATGAAGTATCAGTAATTAAGATTTTACAGAGGAAAGAAAAAGTGGTGCGAGACACAGTGGAAAGAAGTGTTATCATATTTGATGACTGTGAGAAAAAACAGAATGAAAGAGGAGATGGAAAGATTCAGACAAGTGTTGAGTGACATTAATACCGAGGGCAGAGGTTAGGAACAAGGTGAGAAGGTTAGACCAGTACAAGAAGAGGGAGACCAGGTCAGTGAAAGTGAAACTGAAAGTGAAATGTGTTGCCATGAAAAATTTAAATATTTCGAGGAGACATAATATTTATATGATTGCAAAAGGTTCAGGGCAAGCTATTTCACAGCTCAGTGGCAGAAATAAATAGTGCTCCAGCTCTTCTTAGTGGTAGGTGATGGTGACCATCATCCCCTCACTTGATGTAGTGCTGCCTACTTCTTCCTTAACCCGAGGAATCCCATCGACGTATGGGTACGTTGCGATGTTTTGTCACAGCTACACCCATCGTCGTACAGGTACGTCGCGGAATTGCAAGGGTCATAATTTGCACAATTTTCAAGTTTCTTGGGTGATTTTTCCTAGGCATATGTGGGAGACCTTCCTCTACCTGCTGTCAAGTGGGGATACTGCCTGGCCCCACCTGACCTCCCCTCCCCCCCCACATGGGCAATTCACCTGTTAGCAGTAAGCTGGCCAGTAAAGGTATGTTGGCCCACGGTCTCTCCAATGACGAAATTCACGGTGAAAGTGATTCCTGAGGTGGAGGACAAAGAAATAAAGAAACTAGAGCAAGAAACAAACAGAAGTGATGTGGTAATGCCATAAAGAAAGGTGCCATATGTGGCTGTGTTTGGTGATTGAACAATGCTTCTATTGCCTATATAAATGTGTGAAAACCAATATACAGTAAGACCTCACTATAACGGACTAATTGGGGCTCAGGCCAGTCCGAAATATGCGATTTTCCGATAAAAGCGACATCCGAACTTACCCCTGCTAATCTGGACTTTTTCCGATATATCAGACATTAGTCCGGATTGCATCAGTGGTTTTCACCACCATTGCTGTATTGTACTGTGTTATACCTTCACTACATTAATCAAATGGTATAATAGTACTGTACTGTGCACTGAAAAACATGTCTTGTCTTATTGTGGTGAACATAGGTGAAGTTGTCAGGCAGTCCGGACTGCTTTCTGGCTATATCGGACTTTTTCCGATATATAGGAGTTTAGTCCGGTAGCTCCTTGAGTCCGATAAAGGTGAATTCCGGTCTACTGAAGTCTGTTATATCGAGGTTTTACTGTAGTCTGTTACTACACATAAATTCATACCAAATACATAAATAAATATGTAAGTGAAAGTGGCTTGAATTCCTTCCATAGTTCGTTTTCTTTAGCCAGGTACCCTGAAAAAGAAGGAAAACGTAAGGTTGCATGACACCTGTATCAACATTTTTAAGCACAGGATTGCGATTCCTCTATGAATTTTTGATGTTTCTCAACAAAAGCAAAGGTTTGAACCAATAAATTTTTTTTCCCAAAAATGCTCGGGATTTTGGGGTATCGTAGATTGGAAATCGGTCAGGACGTAACGGGTTAACCTTTATCATTCTTTTTCTGTGCCTGCCCTCCTCTCTTCCTATTTCTCCCATCTTTCCTGTCACTTCTTATTGCTTTTCTTCCCTTTACATGTGGCTTTACATTGAGTGACAAGCCAAATGGTTTCCTGTAAGCCAAGAAACCATTTACAACACTGGGTGGTAACCATATAACAAACCATACGTGCTCCCTACGTGTCAACAAGTGGGTTGGTGGAGGGTTAGTGCCCCTCCTAGTAAAACAAATAACTCAAAGTCAAATGGCCACCCCTTGCGGGATTGTTGCATCTGGCGGTAGATAGTAGTAGATAGCTCTTCTTTCTATCTGTAGCACTTCTTTGTGACTGCTATCGTATTCTAATGTTGATCTGTTGTTACGGCTCAGGATTCAGGATGTGGAGGTGGCAGTTTTAGGTCAGGTTAGAGTGAAAAGATTGTAGGAACTGGTTTGTTGGGCTCAGTGAAAATGGGTCTTAGGGTGTTGTCTTTGAACTGTGTCATATGGATTGTAAGTGTCATATGGAGCCCCCCAATATCCAAACAACTGTTATCCAAATTTTCGCTTCTCTGAACCCCCGACCCGCCCACATCATTTTTAATTTTCTGGCAATATTCCTGTTTATCTGAAGCTTAGTACAAAAATATATCCCAGCATAGGAATTTTCTATCTATACGAACTGCTTGATATGAAGAAATTCCCAGTCGACCCCCTGACAGTTAAATTTTGTTTACTGTTGGATCACTCATCATAGCATCACCCACTATACAACTTGCTACAGCGAAATCTTGTGATAAGACTGTGCAGTGTGATCAGTCTCTTCAGCGAAATTCAAATGTTGTACCCTTTCATGGAATAACGATAAGAAATAAGTCTCACTTTTCCCAGAACGATGCTGATTGAGCAAACGTAGCTACCTATTGTTTACACATGCTGTGTCTTTCATTCCATTTTGTGCAAGAAAGGCCAGTGAAACACCATTGCTATTGCCAGATAACAGTGCAAGTGTTTAAAAAATAGTGCAGTGTCCAGTATTAAGTGAAATGATAACTTTTTGTGTGTGAAATACTGAAACTTGTGACTTGGAAACTTTTGCAGGAGAAATACTTGTACCATACAGTAACGTGTGACTTGGAAATAGTTGTGAGTGAAATACTGAAACTTGCGACTTGGAAATCGTGTCTGCCATTCGTATGCAGCTTCTCAGTCAGCTGCTTGAGCCAGGTTAGCTGCCCAGTGTTTACACTTACTGTGACTGTCTGCTTTTCGTTTCATTTTGTGCATAAAAGGCAAATGAAACACTCATGCTAGTGCCAGATAACAATGCAGGTGCATAACAGATAGTTCAGTAATGCAATTATGAGTGAAGTGATAGCTTTTATGTGTGGAATACTGAAACTTATGACTTGGAAATAGTGTCTGACTTGAATGCTACTCCTAGTGAAAACATGGTGCTACTGAGGGATGCCAAGGGCAAGGCTGGAAGGGTATTTTTATTTTTATGTTTTTTTATTTATACTGGTACGTTATATTATAATTATTGTTATTTCTTGGTTACATAAGTATTAACTCCATGTCCCCATTAAACCCCACATTATATTGACCTTGTTAATTATGATAATTGATGCTGTGGGTTTTCACTTGATGTTTAGTGTTTGATTAGTGTTTAGGTATGAGGTTAATTTACACAGATATTAGAAGGATTGTTTGGAATAGTGGCCTGGAGAGGACTTTGTCAGGAATGATTGAGGAAGAATTGCTAAGCAGAGGGCTCAGGGCCTTGATAGATTGGAAAGAATAGAGATAGGACATTGAAGAGTAGAGGAAGATGAAGAATGTGTATGAAGAGAGGATTAGATAGGTTGTGAGAGAAATAGGCAATGCTGAATGCTGCTTTAGTAGTGCCTCATGTGAGGGTGCAAAATCAAAATGGGACTGATTGGGTTTGGGTTGTGCTGCTGTGGGGTGAAAGTTCTTGGGTTGGGGATCAGTAGGTGAGAGTGGGTTCTCGATTGTCCGCTAGAGTGGAAGGGGTTGATCTGAGTACTGTACTTTGGAAAGGATTGGCTCCAACCCCGTGGAACCTGCGAGGTGGAAACCCCTTGAGGGTTGCTCATTCTCTTTTCCTGCTGTGATCCACCCTGAACTGATCTTCCAGTTGTTCTTCCCTCCCCTGCTTTAGGTTTTACCCTAAGTAGGGTCCCAGTTGCTTCCCGGCTTTACTTCAGGTTATCCTGAGTTAAAGTTCCCCACTACTTCTGGTTTGCCCTGAAGTAGAGTTGCTGCAGCGGGTTGGCTGTTTATGGTTGTGCTAGGAAAGAGATGAAAATCATTTAGTAGGAGTGAGATAGGGCATTATGTGTGGCTAAAAGGATAATGCAAAGATTGTCGGAGAGGAGAGAGAAAATTTGTTTGAAGAAAGAAGAAAGGGGCAGGTGAGACTGGCAAAAAATGGGTGAGAAAGAAAAGGCTAGAAACATGGCAGTATTATAGGGTTCCAGAAGAATTGTTAAGAGGACAAGACCCAAAAATAGAGGAGGCAGTGAAGAGAGGACTGTGGATGTGATTAAGAGAGGAAAACATATGAATAGAAGGGATTGAGGAATGATATATACAGGTACACACAAATGCATACCAAAACTTGAGGGACTTTGTTTAGAGATGGAAGAAAGGGTCAGGTGAGACTGGTGAAGGATAGGTCAGAAGAGAAGACTGGAAACTCTAGAAGGCTGTGAGGATAGGTGAGAAAGAATAGGCTAGAAGGATTGCAGTATGATAGACTTCTTGAATTGTTAGGAAGACAGGACTGCAAAATATAGGAGGTAGTAAAAAGACTACTAAGGATGTAGTGGTCAAGAGAGGATTTGGATAAACATAGGAATAGAAGTGAGATTTGTTATACAGTATACACATAAATGCGTACCAAAACTTCAGGAAATTCATTTGAGAAAGTAGAAGGGGTCAAGTGAGACTAGCAAAGAAAAGGCTAGATAGATTGCAGTATGTTAGGGTTGTAGAAGAATTGGTTGGAAGAGAAGTCTGGAAAATATAGGAGGCTGTGAGAATAGGTGAAAAACAAAAGGCTGGAAGGATTATAGTATGATAAAAGTTCAAGAAGAATATTTAGGAAGACAAGAATGGAAAATATAGGAGGAACTGAAAAGACTATTAAGGATGTAGTGGTCGAGAGGACTTGAAAAAATATGTGAATAGAGGTGACTGAGGAATATGTAATATACATATATAGATGCACACCAAAACTTGAGGAAATTTGTTTGGAGGAGGAAGGCAGGATCATGTGGGACTGGCAGAGAATGGGTCAGAAAGAAAAGTCTAGAAGGATTGCAGTTTGATAGAGTTCTGAAAGAATTATTAGGAAGAGAAGGGGAAAATATAGTTGGCAGTGAAGAGAGGACTAAGGATGTATGCTAATGGTCAAGAGAGGACTTGGAAAAACAGAACAGAAGGGACTGAGGAAGTATTTGTTGTATATACAACACACACAAAAATGCACAACAAAACTTGACCCCCCCCCTGGCCTGGTGTCACTTGTTGACACAGATGTGTAAATTTCAGCAGAAATGATCGCCTGCCTGCATAGTTTATGAAATACAGTATATAGGTCTATATTGGCATTTAAGGGAAATTTGACACTACACTCAATGCAGGCACCAGGTCATGACTAAAGCTGACACAGAATGGTGAAAACTTGTGACTGAAAATGTAGAAAATAGTGTACAGTACATATGAATATAAATGTAGAAAATAAGTGGAAATCTATGAATAGTACAAGAAAGGGGCCGCTAGTGGTGCAGTGTGTGTATATGGTACTTGGTGCTCCTGAATGCAGAAAATACAGAGTGCTTACTGTAAATCCCAAAAGAAATTTAGATACCGTAAGTATAGAAGTGCAAGAAAGTAACAAGCAGCCTAAATGTATTCTTGGTGTTCCCATGTGTGGAAATTAACAGTGAATGGAGATGCAGAAAATAAGTTGCACTTTATATAAATTGCAAATACAGTGAAAGAGCAGAATGACTGTAGAAATATGTCATGGCGTTTCCATATGGAGATTCAGTGTTATGAAAGAAGGCCAGTAACTAATTGGAAATGTATGTGATATACAGTAGTGCTACTGTAGTGATGGAGTGTTTGGTGAATCATCCTATATTCTGTTGAAAGAGCTTTTGAAAAATTAGTGAAATAAGGAAAGCAAAACTGAACTGCTCAGCGATATGGTCCATCGTCACTGAACATGAGAGTATGATCTTGTGTCTCCGAGTCAGGATGAATGTAATTGCTTTGTAGTGTGTTAGTGAGTGAATCCTTTTTCAAGATATATGGAAGTGAAAATAGGAATACTTAACTGCCTTTGCGATGATGTTGCTGGTGTATTGTCATCTATCCTTGCGTAACTCAGTACTAGTGATTGTTTACTGTGCTGTCCTGACCCTGATTGTGTTGATGGTGTTTATGGAATGAAATACAGTAAGACCTCACTATAATGGACTAATTGGGGCTCAGGCCAGTCCGAAATATGCGATTTTCCAATAAAAGCGACATCCGGACTTACCCCTGCTTATCCGGACTTTTTCCTATATATCAGACATTAGTCCGGATTGAATCGGTAGTTTTCACCACCATTGCAGTATTGTACTGTGTTATACCTTCACTACATTAATCAAATGGTATAATAATAATGTACTATGCACTGAAAAACATGTCTTTTACTTGTCTTATTGTGGTGAACATAGGTGAAGTTGTCAGGCAGTCCGGACTGCTTTCTGGCTATATCGGACTTTTTCCGATATGTAGGGGTTTAGTCCGGTAGCTCCTCGAGTCCGATAAAAGCGAATTCCGGTCTACTGAAGTCCGTTATATCGAGGTTTTACTGTAGTTGTGTTAGTCGCCATGTGTGGAAATGCAGATCTTGGCTATCTCGTATAAACAAAATGCACTTGGTCCCTGCCACACGGCATCACTTACCCCCCCCCCCCCCATGCTATCAGGCAGTGCTT